>JAEANM010002103.1:14432-25473 GCA_017656035.1 Myanophis thanlyinensis
CTCTCTCTCTCTCTCTCTCTCTTCCTTTCCTCTTTTTCTATCCAACCATGTATCCATCCTTTCCCCAGATATATTGTCCATGTTTTTAATTCTCTAACTACAGTGCTTTCAAGTCAATCTTAAATCTTATCCTAATCATCATATCTGAAGGATGTTTTTTTGAGAATACCTTTGTCATTTCTTTAGAATGCCATGATTACATTTTTTCTTGATGTTACAAGAACAATATATTGCCTGCAATTTTCTAAATATGAAATGAGGTGAAGATGGAAAAGAGAGCTGAAGGGCAAAAGGAAAAAAACTGCAATTCCCTAATTTATAACTGTGCTTAAATTGAAAATAAGGTAGACAAATAAAACATCTTTTTGCAGAAGAATACTTTGGAGAAACGTCAGTATTTCATGTATATTTCATGTATATTTCACTGTATATTTCATACAATACCAGTTGTATGAAATATTTTTTAAATATTATTTATTTCAGTTCCAAGAGCTTTAGACTTAACATTTCCTTGAAATCTACAGTGTGGATAATCAAATTATTTAATCTGATTTCAAATACCTTTATGTACAATTAACTTTCTGTAGATTAGGGCTATAGTTCTTATGTTAATAAAAATAGCAAAATCTGGAAGCCAGCGTGTAACACAATTTAAGGGACACATAGAAAGAAAAATAAAGAAGATACATACAAGTATAGAAAATTTAAACAACTACAAATAATACAAAATACTTACTGCATGTCTAGAGTAATTCAATATACTGTACATCCTTAATAATTTATCATTTGACTCTATTTGGGAAGTGAGCTCTTTAAAAGCATTGATTTTAAAACGTCAAATCTTATTTTTAGACACCCAGAGTTCACTTTTTTTCATCTTCTAGGAACCTGAAAACAACTTTGTAATGTCAAAGAGGATTTTTGCCTATCTATATCAAGATATTGACTTACTGTATCTTACACTCTTTAAATTCAAGAGAGAACCTGCTATGAATTTTAGACAGCTCTGTCACTGTAGTGTGCAGATGAAAAAGCAACAGTCTTCCTATCTTTCTCGGTTGTTGGTGCCATCATTAAAGCTAATTATTTCACAAGGACTTTAAAATAGTATAAAATGAAATAGAATAGAATCAGCCCATTCATCTAAAAACAGTGAAACTCATTTTTTTAATATTTAGAACTGCAGCAATTTTAAAAACATTTTTTTGCAAGCAGATATAAGTCCGTTCAATGCAACTTTTACTATGAATAAAATTTTCACATATTGAAAACTTTTTTTAAATTTTAAATCATTGAGTCCCCTCAACCCACAAAGAGTTCACAAAACCTTATAGTCTGCTGTTTTATGACTACTTTTATAATACAACAAACAGATTGTCAGGAAGCTATGAATGTCTCACAGAAAATGACTTTAATTTCAGGAAATTATGCCAATAAGCAGTAGAATATGATTATAAGATACACTAGTCTTACTTGTGGTTTAGTTAAATCAGCTTCCACATACTTATAATTAGTTCCAAGTAGCACATATTTCAATTAGGTTTGGCTTTCAACATGCGTCTTTGCAAATAGCAAATGTTTACATTCAAAACTGAAAAAATTAAAACATTTTAAAAAAAAACACAGCAAGTCAAATGTAGAGGTGTCTATATCTGGCCAGCTGTTAAATTGCAGAATGAGGAGAAATACAGTAGTAATAAATTTAGAAATAAATTTTCTAAAATAAGTCTGGGCAACTTTTTCCAGGTGGTAAATTCCTCTAATGATTAAGGAATCTGGCTTAGATGGAAACATTCACAAAACAATTTTCTCTGTAGAGAAAACAAAACAATGTTCTCTGTAGAGACGTACATCCTTTGCATTCAGCTGCATGCATAAACTTTGAATGCTACAAACATTTTTCCTCTCCTTGTTAGATACACAACATTCCCTTAGCATGTACGTAAGTAGTAGAATTTATTTATTTGGTAAATAATCAGCAAATGTAAAAGGACAATAATGAAATGGAGCAAATTAACATGGTACATGCTAAAATACAAATCATATAGTATTATATTCACACCTCTATTGCTGTGTGAATACATTACCTACCCAAGTAATGATAATTTAAAAATTAAAATGACTGATGATGGTTGATGTATCCTAGAATGAGGAGGTGTGCTTCAGCCTTTTAAAGACGCTGAAGCCATTGCTAGAAATCACCCTGATAGACGGTTTTTATCCTGTATCCAATATTTTTGTGGAAGGTTGATGAGAAGATGATTGTTTAGTAGCTGCAGAAGATTCTGGAGAAATTTGTATGTGTTTGTCAGCACAACAATGGGTCCTGGGGTTTTTAATATTATTTGGTTTTAATGTTGTGTTGCATGCACACTGTGAGCTGAACAGCTATATCAATCTCTTTATAATAAATTAAATAAAATACATCCTTGTCATATTCTTTCTACATTTTTACAGTGTCGGAAAGAGTTAAAAGCTTGTTTGAAATCAAGGAAAGCCTCAAAGAGAGGTACTTTCTTTTTGTACATATATTTTTGCCCAAAATGTTCTAAGACCAAAATAATCTCCTTCTGCCTGTTCATATTGTATTGCACCTATTGTCTCTAGCCAGTCTTGTAATTTAGAATTTAAGCATTTAGCATATAACTTGCTAATATCGCTAAAGGTTAATAGGCCTGTAGTTATGTGACTCATTCTTATTGCCTTTTTAAATAATTGAGACAATAATTACCATCTCCCAATCCCTTGGAATATAACAGGTCCGATCTCTAAATGTGAAGAGATATGCTAACAAGGTACCCACCAACTATAATTATTTTAATTAATTAGGGCATGACACAGTCAGCAACAGAAGCATGATTGACCTTAAGCGATTCTATCAATCCTGATGCCTCTTGCACTGTAACTGATGACCAATTATCTGTCCAATTCATTGCATGTAATCCAAGCCTTTGGGTTGGTATAGAGAGCCCTGGAGATGATGCTAGAGAAGCCATCCAATAACAAGAAGGACAAAAAGACATGTTAAGCCTGGGGAGGTGGGAAATACAAGACAAGATTCAAAGTTGCTTTTTGTTGACTCCACATGGTATATGAGGCTGTGAAAGGAAAAACAAAGGGAGATTTGCAAGATTCGATTACTAGAGCCTCTCTCAATAAAGCAGAGCTCTATTTTTCCTGTGGAGTCAGTCTACCTCATGGGGTTGACAGCTGAAAATTGCTCTAGCAACTGTATTTTTTGTGACTGCTTCTCTGAGAGCTGCTAGTTGGTAGTCATCATCTGACCAGAAAAATCAAACTCATCATAGGGGCAAGCTTCTTTTTTGCTGAAAAATGTAAAGCAGAGAATACACTGGGGAAATCAGTAAGCCGCAAAGACCACAGTGTCTCCATGCATGTCTTAAAGAGAAGCCCTAGAGACAAGCTTACGTAAATAGGCTTCTGCCTGTCACGAGTACGTATATATGTGACTTTCTACTTCTATTTGTTAGTCTTTAATACAGAAGGACCAAATTTAAATTCCCACTCAGATATCTTTGTGCTACATTACTTTAAGCCTAGATGTTTTGAACACAGTGTAATTAACATCTTTTTATGGTTGACCCCATTTGGTCCCTAGAAACACTGATGTCAGTAAAGTTAATTGAAACAAATATTTCATTACCAGATTAATTTTAGTGCTCACAGCCTGTGTCACTGGAAACTTCATGGTCCAAGGTGATTGGAATAAGAGTGTTTTCTAACAGACAAGCAGCAAACAATAGCCCAATCAAGGAACTGCCAAACAAGCTAACAGTAAACAGCCCAACCAAAGAACCATCAAACCCACTCACATTACCTAGTTGACAAGAAAGTAAACCAAGTTCAGAGAGCACCAAGAACTCCTCATTTCAACTCCGAGCTACAAATATTATCCTCTATTGCTATGGAATTTTATTGAACTCCATGCATTTATTCTTGTGCAAGTGTGTGAAGTATTGGTCTCTAGTCTGTGAATCAGAAAGAGTGTCTGATAAAATGACTGAGAACCATCCATATGAATAGAGCATAAGCACCCTGATGACAAAGGCAAGATAGACACATAACTTTATTTAGACAGGCACATGCAGTTTATCACTGTAAAACAGACCAACCGTTTTCAAAATTAAAACATTCTACTGTATATCTGTCATTATTCTTTTTATCAAGCATTTTTGTGACTGTCAGGTGAAAGACCAGGGTGAACCCCACCCCCCTTAAAATAGATCCAGGACAGAAGATTTTGTTTGAGAAGGCTTTGATTTTGTTTGCCCTGATTTTTGTTTGAAGTGTTAACTTTGATAAAAGTGATTATGATCCTTATCGATGCTGTCACCATAAGATCTCCTTATCCTTTCAGAAACTCAACAACTTTAAGGATGATTTTACTCATCCTTAATGAACGAGTACTGATGCAGATGGTCAGTGAGTAATCAGACATTTCCAGCAGGCCTAGAGGCATTTCAGGTTTTTATTCCATATGTTTGGGGGCTGAGAATTATTCTGGGATGGCCCAAGACATTTTGTTGTTCAAGGCAGCTGGTGCTGCATATCATTCTTACTTTCAATGCTGAAAATATAACATTCTCCCACAGCAACTGAAGGCAGTAGGCAAGCTTGAGAGCTACAAAATAGATTCTGTGCCATGCACAACATGGACACTGTTCACAAAATATGGAACTGGCTGGAGATTCAGAAACAATAGCTGAGCATGGCTACTACCTCTACATCTGCCACCCAAGGCAGATGCTGATCCATTCAAAGAAATGTAAACAGAGTTGACATTGGAAGGTCAAAATTACAAACACAGAAGTCATGGACAACATGGAGAAGGAAATCACAGTAGTCCAATCCAGGCAAAAACAGAGATCCCAATAAATCATCATAAAACAAAATCCAGGCTCAGGTTCAAGAATCCAGGGCCAAATTGGAGATAGACACTCTGCTTAGAATTTACATTCAGTAATGATAAAAGACATTACTCATTTTCAGCCAGGATTCATTAGTTCTTAGTGTATGGTCAGCTTAAGATAAATGCCTGTGTCTAAACCTTTACTTTTAAGTTATCCACCCTATGAAGCACACAATATCGTTCTGTTTACAGTTCTGCAACGTAGTAGTAACAGATCTTTCTGGGCTTGGGGTCTAAGGACTGTCTTCAAAGTCAGGCATCTGGGCTGCAACTTCAGAAGAAATGTTGGGCACTTATTCTGCCTCTGCATTTCTGGCTAAGCATTGGGACAAATATTTCCCCATCCCTTGGAACCAATGGCTCTTCATCCAAATTTTTTCCTCATTCTCTGATTCAAAGTGATTGTGACAGCTGCCTTATTTTGATTGTTTTAGTTGCCCATAGTGCTATACTTGAAAAATAAGAAGGTTGAACTTTGGAACAATGTTTGCCTTGTTTGCTGTATACTGCTGTTCTTAGATATTCACTTTGATTGCAGAAAGAATAGACTGCTGTGTCAGATTCCTGTCTCAGTTCCTTCCTAACACTTTTTTTGTACATGGAACTTAAGCATACAGTTTCTCCTAAACATTATCAAAGCAATTTGGGAAGAGTCAGAGAAAGAAAAAAGATGTGTAAACATTATCTTATGGCCATTTCACTATGTCATGTCCTTGACCAAAACCTATGAGGTAATTTATGTGAACTTCAGGTCAACCAATCAAATCTGTTTGGTGAGGAAAGTGCCTTCTAATCTATTTGCCAAGAAAGATTATTTCATTATGAAAGTAAGGTGAATAATGATGGCTATTTCTTCTCTTTGATCTAGAACCTTATGAAAAACAACAAAGATCACCTAAATCAGTATAAGCAGATGAGATAAAGGCTTTCATAAATGTTCTAGGCCCATCTTTTAAAACCATGATTTAAGGCAAAATTTGCAAATGAAATGTAAACTTCACCTACATTGAAACTCCTAGTTAGGAATTATCATTTTAGGAAGAATGAACACTAGTTATTGACTTCCATGTTCAGATATGTAAAGCTAGGCCCAGAGCTATTTTCTAATATCTGCCTGGTTCGTCTGTCTCTTTAGCTCTTTTTCGGACTACTGCCAACTCTCAGATGTGGGTCTCTTATTTTTATATTCCTGTCACAGGAGGCCAACTTCTCTATGTTTGTGTCATATGAGGATTTTCAATAGAAGCTATCTGAACATTTTTCTTGTAACTGTCATTCTCCAGGCTGCTTTCCAAATGTCACCATTCTGTGAAATGAAGAACAAAATGGGGGTAGTATTTATTAATGTGCTTGAAATCACTTTCCAGACTGAGAACTAAAGGAAGTTGAATATATGTTTTTGCTGGAATCCTGAAAATGTTTATTGTTATTAAGATTAGAAAATATATTCATTTAGTTAGCAAGACTAGTTAGCTCAACAGATAGATGATTATGATATTAAGTAATGTTATAGAACCAGTAAAACACTTATTAGAAAATAGTCCATAATCAAGCTGTACACATACTTATAGATACAATTTACAATTTAGAAAGTACTCTAGGACTTGCAAGATATTAAATTGAGATCAGCTAATAGTGAAATAGCTTAAAGGTGGCTTAGATGTTAATTTGTGTCAGGCTTTATATGTTATCACACAACATTTTGATATTATGAAATCATTTTTGTCTGACAGCAGAAGAAAATATGAAATTATTTTGATCCACCTGGAAAATACAATAGGAAAGGTTTAATGGACTTGGTACAATAAATAAAGGAACAGTAAAATAAAGTATATTCAGTATTTTCTATCATTCCTAATTCACAAGAAGTACATTGCTATTATTGCTATCAAAAATGATTCAAAAGTTGAAAATGATTTGGGGTTGGAGGGTTTTTTTTGGAGGGGGGGGAAAGACACATTTCATTGTTGAAGCAGAAATGTAATAAAATGTAAAGTAGTCATTGGTATTCATCTGAATGATGCATGAACAGCTCCTGAAAATGATAACCTTAACCAAGGTTACCAAATATGTGAAATAATATTGCTAACTCAACTTAATTTAAATTAATTCCAATTAATTTTTTTTGTTGCTGGCTGCATTCTGATTGTCTTGGAATCATAGAAAAAAGATCAGCATAACTAATTGTCGCACAGATTCATGAAGTGTTAAAACATGAAAAATAATGAGAATAATAATGATTATTATCTAAGCAGATGTTATATTGCCTGTTTTAATGAACACAAAAGAGGCCTATTAAGCTGTGGGTGTTTTTACACTGTTATTGATAACATTTGCTGTCATTCCACCAAGGCAACATGGTGGAACTTCTCAAAGCAGCTTTTCCAAATTCAACAGCCTTTGGAGAATACGTTGGTTTAATATTTCACAACTGTTAAAGTTGATTTTGAAGTCTTTTCTAATCCATCATATTCCCCAGCCTCCAATTTAATGAAATCGCTCTTTGAGACCTTTGGATTAATCAAGGTTTTAAGAATCATTATTTTCCTTGTGAATACAAAGACTTCTATTAGAACTGGAATTTACTTACTTACATCCTTACTGAAACAACATTCTTACTTCTTTCATTGTTTCAGTTTGTACATTACTTCTGGCTAATGTAACAGAATAAAAATGAAACTGTCCCTAATGGAAGACAGGAATTTTGTTCCAGTAACAATGGCATCTGGGCATTTTTGCAGAGATAAAAATATTAAAGTGGGGCCAATGGGAGATTATCATCTCAGAATCAATAAGCAGGAAGACCAAAATCAGTTATGCCGAATCTCATAAAAATAAAACTTGCTTGTTTTTCAAGAACCTTTGAAATATACACGAACTCCTTCATTTTACATTCAGAATGACTTCTTTGGTTTAATCAACTCTTAAAATATAATTTCAATAGACAGAAAGAAATCAAATGTTCACTTACATGAACTGCTTGAAAGAGCTGAAATAATGTATGGTAATGAAGAAATCAGTCACTAGCAGCATTTACATGCTACGGAAAAGCAAAACAGTGAGCTACTCTGCTTTAGCATGTGTATGCTGCTTAGTTGCTTCTGTTGAAGAAGCGGAGCAATTTATGACTTGTTTCCTATAACATATAGAACACGAACTATGTTCTGTCTCTTCCAAATAAGCACTATCCCAGCCATCCTCCCTCCAGAGCACACTACATATCTATAGTACAACCAAGATCATTTCAGTCCCATATCCCAGCCTGAAACCCTGGCTGGAAGGGGTCCAGATAATCTGCTTCACTGACCTTTTCTACAAAGGTGTTGAAGACAGGAAGAACGTTTTGTAAAACAGTCAGATCTAGAGATGGCTTCTTGAGCAGAGGGTGGCCACCTAAATGGATGGGGGAAATGCCCCCTTTCTCAAAAATGTATTCATCACTGTCCATACCCAACCACCTGTGATCTCCTAGGCATCTTACCCCATCACGAAGGATCCGAATCCCACACTGGCATGGGAAAATTTAGAGCTGCAATGTAAATTGTGAGATATAATACATTACCACGTTCCTGCAGCACAGGCACAGCCCTTAAGCCTTAGCCTAGTTGTTTCTGAGATATGCATATATGTTGGTTCACCTTACCAAATGATGGAATGAAATTGAAATGTGAACCCAATAAAGTATTTCTTCCTGGAACCTATTACAAAATAGGATAAGATTATCTCAGGATTAAGAACTATTTCAGGATAAATTGGCATTCATAATGCCTATTGCTTGCTTTCTTTCCTGCAAGACTGTTAATTTCTGAAAGCCACATGAAGCATATGAAATATGGTTCATGAGTTTTCAGATATTGCAATAAGAATTGCTTGCCCTTGTTTTCTGAACAGCTCACCATTCCTACTGTAGAAGGAAAAGAAAAACATTTTTATTCTTACGCTCCTGCTTCTATGCTTCTATTTCCCCCCTATGTTTTTGCCCCATCTTTTCTTTTAATTATGTACCTTACTTATGGAAGTATTAGCAACTAAATATGCAGTAAATCTATCAATTTATACTCCCAGGTGGCAGCACATAGATAACCTTGCTTGATCTCAGAAAAGCTAAACAGATTCAAACCTGGTTGACTCATTGCTAAACTGATTTGCTTCTGTTGACAAGAATGACACCTTCGCAGTAGCTTACCATCATGAAACATTATTTGAAATGGCTCTATTTTTAAGAGTAGAATAGTTCTTTTAAAAAAAACACAGCCCTTCACAATATCTATTTTTTTCCTAGCTTCCTTTGAATGTTCTAATTTAATTGCCTGTTCTTTCTCCTTTCTCCTTTCTCATCTCTGATTGTTCTATTAACAGGAAAGCTATGAATGGATGACAATTCCTGAGAGTGTAAAGGCTGAGAAGTCACACTTTAAATGGGCAGAGGAAGTATATAATGAATGGCTTCAGTTACAATCTAGGTTATGCTGTAGTGCTGGGAGGTTAGTCTGCAGACCCCAGCATCTTGGCGCTATGAAACAGCAATGTGTGTGCCTCAGAGCAAAAGCCATAGCTGCACCTATTATGAACTTCTTGCTGTGAGGAGAACATCTACTGACCACACAGCAATTACCAGATTCCTTTCCTGACATCTTCAATTAAATGGCAAAGATAATGTAGGGCTTCACTTTGAAGCACCTCTTCAAATCAGAGCAATAGGTAGCAAATGCAGAGATTACTGTATATTATAGATTATATTATATTTTACATGTATTTATTTATGCCTTCTATTTATATGGCTGCCCATCTTGTGAAACATGACTTTGGGTGTATATAGATTATAAATATTTAAAGAATGCCAAGTATATGTTTCATATGGCAATCTGTACCAGGAGGGAAAATAGGTGACTTTTCTCCTGAAAAATTCAGCAGTGGATGTTTAAACATTTTGATTTTTTAAAAATTAAATTTTATTTTAAAAGTAGGTCACAGATATGGAAACTCTAACTAGACTGGAATGTGCAACCAGGAATGGACAGATCAGTCAATTTCTAGGCCACATCAACTTTCTAAGACTTTCCAGCCTTGGTTCTATCCTCTTTTGTACAAAAAGGGGCATGGCGTATGAATACAAATATACCTTTTATTTCTTTCCTCTTCCCATAACACAGTTGGTATTTAAAAATATATTTTAGGGCAGAGTTTGGTATTACAAATTTCACAGAAATGTAACAAGCAATAGACAGTTGTATTAATATCTGTGTATTTATGGGGCAGCACAAATCATGATGTTAGTTTAATACCCCACATCAAACCAATTCCTCAAGTCTTTATTTGAAAAGCCTGGATTAGAAAGAGGACATCCAAAGGTTGTAGAGGGGGAAATTATGCATGCAAAACACATTTACCAATTATACTTGAGTTTAAGATGAAGTTGGTAGGACTATTGGTGGTTTTGCTGATAACCATTGTGAATTCTGTTATAACACAAAAAGGAGGAAAGAGCTGCTTTTTTACTGCACACCTCCATTCCCCCTCCCCTTTTATTCATTTTTTCAAAATGTTTCTGCAGCCAATATAAATGAGGATTTTGAAGTAACATTTTGCTATAAGAAAACTAATCTTGGTGCTGGCTTATCATAGTAGTTTCTAAATGATACCTAAAAATGGCTAGGTCTGTCATCTCTAGTCATCCATTGTTAAGGCTGATATGACAGATTACTGAGCAGGCAGTAATTTTCAAGAACAGTTTTTTTTAATGTTGGTGATAAGCACTAGAATGAAACTATGTAACAGGCTTGATTGTCACAAACTGTAAAAATGTCATCACTTCATCTATTTACAAGCCACAATTTATAGCAGGAGTTAGAAATCTTTTATTTACTATATAAATGATATAAATTGAGATTTTTTCCATTATTATTATTGTTTTTGTTTTTATTATTGTACCATTATAGAAATAAAGTTAACTGATTAAACCAGTGGTGGAATTCAAATTATTTTACTACCGATTCTGTGGGCGTGGCTTGGTGGGCATGGCTGGGGGGTCATGTGGGTGGGCAGTTTCTGTAAACAGGGCAATAAAGATTAGGCTAGAAACAACACCAGGATGTTTTTTTCCTGCCTTCC
>JAEANM010002104.1:4613-25468 GCA_017656035.1 Myanophis thanlyinensis
ACACACACACACATACACACATCCTCCAATAGTATTGTCAGAAGCTCCAATATATCCTGACAGAATTTTTTGAGTAACCTGCCACAACAGACCCAGCCTCCAATTCAGCACTCTTGGTCATCTGGTTCATTCAGAAAGGTTATGAATTTTGACAGGAGAATGGTTCTATAGTGATTGGGAAGATGACTTGGATGGAGATGGGCTGTAGTAGTTCTCCCTCAGGCAGAGAAAGGGAGGAGGACAGATCTCTTACTGTGTACATTTTACTCTGAGTGCTACCACCATAAAAAGGCAACAATATCATTTATAATAAAGAGTTGCTTGCAGTAAAATTAAAAAAATATGCATGTTCCCATCAAGGTCATCTTCTTTATTCTCTACAGGATGGTGGGAGATGCATTCTAATATATTTGGAATTCTACTTCCTGGGATTATCTCAGTGCAGTGCAACACACAAGCATGCGTTCATGCTAATAAGATAATAAAAATTATGCAATGTAGAGATAAGCTTATAGATCTGGGTGTTTTATGTTTTTTTATGCTGTGCATGCTAATCAGATATTTTATCTTAAATTCTGGATCTCCGTAAATCAGCTGACAGATTCCCAATGTATGGGTGAAGATAAAAGGTTTATCACTGGTGACAAATACATCGCCCACATCTTCAGAAAAGTAAGAAATAGCTGTCTCAGTGATTGTGTAAGTTCTGATAAAGAAATACCTGACCTGAAATCTCCACCGTCAGCCAGGACAGATGTGGGGAGAAATAGAAATGATGACTCTTAAGTACAAACTGAAGGAAATATCTTTGACTAGGTACCTACCATTCAATCCACTTTTGTTGTTTTTCCCGAACTGAAGTTTTAACATTGCAAACCCGATTTCATTAGAGATGATAATGTGGCTAAAGATATATGCAGACAGAAAAATCACTTTCTTTTACAGTTTTCTTTAAAGCTATAATCAGAATAACAGAGTTGGAAGGGACCGTGGAGGTCTTCAACTGCTCAGGCAGGAAACCTAACACCATTTCAGACAAATGTCCAATCTCTTGTTAAAAGCCTCCGGTGTTAGAGCACCCACAACCTTTGGAAGCAAGTCATTTTACTGATTAAATTGTTCTAACTGTCAGGAAATTTCTCCATCACCATTGCTTTCTTTCGAGATATTTTCAACTTATTGCTCAAGTCTACAACTTTGGTATTTCCTGTCACTAACCTATCTAACTGTTAACCAAGGATTCCAGGAGCTCGTAAGCTTTCACAAGTTCATCCAGGTGTTCTCACTAGCTGAGAAAGTCTCCAATGTGAGTTAATATATATGGTAGATCAGCTTTTAATCATGGCAGAGTTCCCCAGCCAGGTGCCCTAAGAAGTACTAAAATAGCCACTGCCACCTTTCGTGTTCATGCATGGCTGAACCTCACTATGCATATTTGGTAAATACGCATTACCAATTTAGGCAGTGTTCAGGTTAACATTTTGTTGGGCTCTACCCACATCAGGGAATTTGCTGATGTACAGGTAGTCCTTGAGCTATGACCACAATTGAGCCCAACATTTCTGTTGTTAAATGAGACAGTTAAGAGAATTTTGCCCCGTTTTACAACCATTTTCTAGCCACAGTTGTTAAGTGACTCACTGCAGTTGTTAGTAAAATGGTTGTTAAGTGAATCTGGCTTCTCCATTGACTTTGTTTGTCAGAAGGTCACAAAAGGTGATCATGTGACCAGGACATAGCAACCATTATAAATATCGGTCAGTAGTCAGTTGCCAAGTGTCTGAATTTTGACCATGGGAATCCTGCACCAATCATGTGTGAAAACCAGTCATGTCCTTTTTTTCAGTGCTGTTGTAACTTTGGTCACTAAACGAACTGTTATAAGTCGAGATCTATCTGTTTTGTAATATTAATTAAATATACACATTTCATTTCATTTCAAAACCAACTTCAAGAAAGCTGATTGCAGTCACTCAAAGACCTATTTAACCTAGCAGCTGTAGCCAAATAGCAGTCATGGCCACCCATATTCACATCCAGAGCTAGAGCCCATTCAGCATTCCAAAGTATCCAAAATCAACAACTACTGGAGGTGGGCCAAGAGCAGGAACAGGGTGAGACGAGTCTAAGGCTTCAGGAGCATTGGCAGAGGGCCTTGCCCTGTGGGTTAGATAAGCAGACCATGGCACTCATAGATTAAACATTAACCCTCCAGGAAGCTTCTGCATTGGGCTCATCAAACGAGTGGGATTCTATTGGTTGCATTCAATAAATCAAGGCAGGATGATGTTCAAGAGTTCAGAAACCTGAAAGCTGCCCCAATTTTTGCCAGCTGCTGGAAACTGCAACACTGGTACAAAAAAAGGCAAATCCTTTCTTGTGATTTGTGGGGAAGCTTATGGGTGGGAGTCATCCAGAAGACAAATTGTTGCCATGCCTGGCTTTCAGCCTGCAATACATTAGCCTTAAGAACTCAACGTTTTGGCAAAACATTAGCAGCATAATATGGAGTCATTCTGAAAGTATAGGGGCTGGATAAGCATGGTACAGAAATGGTGACTTCCCATATTTTCTGGCTCAGCCTTTGCTATTTCCTTGGGTTTACGATTAAGAAGTTTAAGATTTTATTGAAAGCTGGCCAATGAATTTTGCCAATGAATTTCAATGATATGTTCACATAGGATTACTTAACTGTGCATTTATTTGCTTCTCATTCAACAGGAGGTAGGACCTTTCTTATTGTGGATAAGCATTATTGGGCCAAGCAAGCTATTATACGATGTTAACAAACTGTGATGAAAATAGCTTAGCCACTGTCAGTCAGTCAGGTAAGGCAATGTTGCTCTATTCTGGGCCCCCAAAGAGTCCTGCAAGTTAATAGCAAACAGCAAAGTTCCTACATTAGTTTAAGAAGCTATAGCCTCTCTGACACGCTTGGCTTGTTGTCACTTGAGAGTGCAACATGTAACTGGCAATCCCAGATTATGACAGCATGGCTAGATTAATGAATCCTAAACTACCATGAAGTGAAAAAAAAGTATTAATTGACCCCAGGTTACAGGAAATAAGGCAAAATGCAAATGTAAGAAATATCCATTTCTAAGGGTAAGCTGAAAATTCTTGGTCTTTGGGGTACTTAAGAAAAATAATTTGCAGACTTCATGGCCTGATGTGAAAAGGACCAGAGGCAACTTTTTTAATGCTATATTGTCAACATGTTTACTAATCTTTGCATTCAAAGCAATTAGTAGCGTTACACCCTGCAATCTCCCTAAATTTATACCTGTCTATCTGTCAGAAATGGATTTTCACATGTATTTCTAAACTGTGGTATGGTGATTTAGCCATAGCTTGCCGAGTTCCTCATGTCATGAACCAGGACTTATAAAGTGCAACTCCAAAAATAAGCACTTTAGAATAATGTGAAGCCAAGTGAATGTGTGGATTTTCCATTGATTATAGTCAATATGTGTGGCACTTTTCTAGTTTCAAGTAGGTAAAAAGAAGAATTAAAAAAATCAATGCTATAATTCTCTTAGAGGCCTTAGACCAATCCAACCTCCACTTGTAATTTCCCTATGTTTCCATTTAGGAAACAGTAAAGAATAACTATTCACATGATTAGAAATAATGGTACAATTAGAATCCTAATTGTGCCCAGTGTTTTAAGAGCAATAACAATAACAATAATTGGTACTGATCAATTATACCTGCCCTGCAGAAATGAAGGCAGTAGTTTACTTTAAGTCAAACAGTTCAAGGAAAAAGAAGCATGCATTATTCGGATCATATTAAAAAAAAACAGCCAAGAACAACATAGAGTTCCAGGACTCTTAGTTTCAAACCAGAAATTTTGAAATACCTCCTGAACTAGAAATAAATCAGCTCACCTGTTCAATGGTGACAACATGGCATTAAAAGAGAACGCTTTTGTTGTAAGACTAAAATGCCACCCTTGTGTGACAAGAACCTGGAGCAACCAACTTGGATCATACATTACGTATTCTCCTAGGTTAATGCAGAAGTAAATGTTTCTTAAGTTTAAATGAGAGCTGTATTGACAACCTTAGCCAACACTTTCTTAAATTACATATTTTGGGGCAGAAAATAACACACATACAATACTCTGACTGGAACCATGAGAAAGGTCATAAATTAACCACAAGCGAAGAAAGTTGCAGTTAATTTGGCTAAGAGCTTGAGAATCACTGGTGCAGGTGGTGGTTTAGAAAAAGAGTTTAATGAAGGAAAAAAAACAATTGCATGAAGAATTGGAAAGTCACAACAGCCTTCCCCAACCTGGTGCTCTATGGATGCATCAGAAGGATAACTCCTATCATTTTCCTGCGGCTGGGACTTCAAAAAAATTGCCGTTTAAGGAGTTTACTAAACTTGGGAAGTTGTCCAATGGGAAACAATGGAGAAGACTGCTGTTAAGAGGCATGGACATTTCTTCTCTAAAGCAAAAAAAAAAAAATATCACCTCTTGATTTCACTCAGGGATTAGGCAAAATGGAATTCTCTATATTCTCTGTTAATTCCCTGTAAAAACATTTCACTAACTTTATAGTGGATGAAAGAAAAATGCTTGGGGAGCAACACGGTGGTATGATTAAGCTTCCTCATATCTGTGTCCCGTCCTTTCAGAACACAAGATGAATAGTCATTCAAAAAAATAGAGTCGGATGAACATCAATAATTTTCATGGTAAGGAATTGCTCTAAAATCTCCTAGTACAATTGAAAGCCAGGAAGTTCTTTACAAACAGAGTAGTGAAAGGAGGAAGGCAGGCAGACTGCTATTGCAAGAAAAGTTAATTGACGAAGGTCACAGGGCTCTCTCTTTTAAGAATCAGGGTTTTTTCCTGAGAAATAAAGCACAAGAAAATTGCATTCTGATTGCCACGTCAAGTGCATTTGCTTCAAGCAGACAGTTCTTCTTTCCTTTTGCCCCTCAGTCCCTGTTGTTCTATCTTCTGGGGGGGGGGGTTTCTTCCCCTTAAAAACATGTTTCCATCTAATTCCAACACTTTGGGGCTCCCAGACAGTCTTTCCCTTTTGGGGACCTCCTTGCCAACAGCCCACCAAACTTAGCAAAAGGATTAGCATTCTTTATACCATTCCATGCTAGGAAACAGAAACACCACAAGAATTTTCAAGATTTCCTTTGTGCTCTTTTAGTAACTGGTTAGCTAATCCTGAAAGATACTTTTCATTACTGCCAAGTGGTACTCTATGTGTGTGCGTGTGTGCAAGGACTTTAATTTGCCAGAGATGGAGGCCAGAAATTGTTGGTCACTGCTGGAAGAGCTTCTCACCCATTTTCCTGGAAATAATTTAAATGTAACTTAAAGGACAAACACACTTTTGTCCACGCATAACCCTTACCCACAATATGGAGCCTATCAAATAATAGGCATATCAAATTACAAATTACTTCACCTGCTTAAAGATATACAGGTTTCTCCAAATAATTTGCCATCATATATTTTACAGGATTAGTGTCAGAAAAAGTTACTTTGAGCTTATGAGATGTACTGCGTTTAATTATCTTCTTAGCAGAATAGCAACAGTTAAAAGTAAGCGCTGAGAAATCGAAGTGTATGATTTGCCCTGACTAAAAGCCCATTAAATGGCCTGAGATACGTCATGATTTCCCAGCCTTATTTCTGCCTCTCTCCCTGGAGACCTGGCACAGGAGGTTATAATAAATATCACCGACGTTATCTTTATAAAGCACCTAAGACAACTGAAATGTAATATGCAGGTTTCCAATGGTATTTATTTGTCTTAGTTTTGCCATCTGCCCAATTTCAATGAAGGCTTTCCACATCTGGAAATCTTTCCGGGAAAGACCGTTCAATTGGAGCAGCTCATTGTCATTTGGGCTCCCTCCCCCACCACCTCACCCTACAATGCATCTTTCACACAGTATCCCTTTTTACACAAACACACCCATTCCTGTTAGTCAAACTCAACATTTTCTTCCACTCTGAAAACCATCACAATGATTTACTTACTGCCTCCCTCACTCACTCACTCAGCAAAAGTCTCTGCCTGCTTGGCAAAAGGAAAGGAAAAGCCATGAAATAGACAAGGCTGCAACATATACAATATAAAGCGGCTTTAAGATGAGGCCAGAGTAATATTGGCGAAATAAAATCAGTGTCCGGGGTGCCTTTTTCCAGAAGCCCCTCTTTCAGGGCAAGGATACAGTCCTCCTAATAAACCACCTCCAGGATTAATGTCCTTGGAAAAGTGCAATGTATATTTTAAAGACATGCCTTGTTCTTTTCCAATTATTGTTTGAATGCGGCGTTGTAAAAAAAATTGAAGACTCCAGAATTTGCTTACTTTTGCCTTGCCTCTCTAAAGCTCTCCATAAATGCACGCAGCATTGGCTCTCTGTTGTAATTTCTCAGATAAATTCCTTTTGAGCTGCCTCAGGATTGCGTTGTCATCCTAGAGCAGGAGTGTCAAACTCAAGGCCCGCAGGCTGGATGCAGCCTGCAGGGTGCTTAAATCTGGCCTGTGGGGCCACCCTGGAAACAGCGAAGGACCAGCCTGTGGTGCCTCTGCCACCGAAAATGGAATGTGACCTCTCTGGACTCCGTTTTTGCTGGCAGAGGGCTGAAGGAGGCCATTGCAGCCAAAAACGGAGCCTCAAGTGACAATAAACTGGTCATTCCCCCCAGCCACGCCCTCCCCCAACTCTGATGCAGCCCTCAATGACGTTTGACACCCTGTACTACAGAAATATTTACCCTTCGTTTAAAATTCAGAGAAAAATGACAAGCAGTGGGAAAAACTCAGGTGTTGACAGAAAATATTTCTTTGCCCAAATGCAGAAGGTTCTTAGGTGTGATTTTCTTTTCACACAGAAACAAACAAAACTGACAGCAGAAAAAAGACTTAGTGGTCCATCGAGTCTGCCCTTTGAGAAGTTTTTTTATTTTTATTTTTGTTGCATAACTGACATGTGTTTCTCTCAAGCATGTTTAAACTCAAGTCATTGATGATTGACCCTATACTCCTCTGACAGTTGATTCCAAGCTTCCATTGCTCTTTCTGGGAAGTAATACTTTTTAACATTACTTTTAAACCTCCCTCCTGTCAGTTTGAGTTCATGCCCCTCTGTTCTTGATTTTTGCTTAATATTGAAAATACTGCTCTCTAGAACCTTATTCACCTTTATATTTAAAGGTTTCGATCATGTTCCCCCTTTTCCTTCTGTCCTTCAGGCTGTACATATTCAGTTTCTCCAATCTTTCCTGATAAATTTGTCCCTCAGACCTTGCACCATTTTTGTTACTCGTCTCTGGACTCACTCAATCTTATTAATATCTTTTTTTTTAAGTGAGGTCTCCAGAACTGAGCACAGTATTCCAAATATTTTCATATACTTCCAAATAAATTTGAATTTTGAATTTGAAATACTTTTCACTTGCCAGTGAGACCTACCACTCCTGGATTTCCTAACTGCTTCTGAATTCTAGAATGAACTAGATGTTATGAAAGCAGATGTTTGCATATACGGGAAGAGCTGGAGATCAAACACATACAATTAAATGAATCACCAGCTGGCAAGAGAGATGCTTTTCTTCTAATCCATCTCACTTTTGTGGATTTATTTCGCTACTGCCATTATACTATAAAAAGCAGCCACAGACACTCACAGGTATGCACTGCCACCCAACGTCCTCCAAATACTATGGGATAGAGGAAGGGATACGCAAAGTACATTTCAAAGAAAAAAAATTGTAAAAGAGCTTTAATAACATATTTCACATTAGCATGGAACATATATTTTATTACAAGGAAACTCCATTAATTTTCATGGGAACAATGCACAAGGAAGTACATTCACAGTTGTTTCACGGCAAAGTATCAGTAAAAAAGGATGGGAAGTGATTTACCTGCCAGCAAAATCAAAAAGATTTTATTCTAAGAGTGAAACAAAGATTTTCTTGCTTAAAATTTGCCTTGCAGGCATTTGGTATATTGACCTCTAGTTTTAATACAGCCCTGATTCCATTCTAAAGCTTTTTCCAACTTCGAAAAATGCCAGCTGGGGAATTCTGGGAGTTGAAGTCCACACATCTTAAAGCTGCCACTGTTCTAGATTATTGATAAGAATCTCTGCAAAATGCATCATATTCCCTTTTTGGTTCACTTACCTGAGACAAATTTCCCCAATTTCTGCACTTTTGTCAACACCTGCTTTACATCCTTGATGCTGGTGTCCTGGCTATACAACAGCAAACGGTTGGCGTCATTGAACAATCGGTAAACGCTGAAGAAATGAGGGCAAGAGCAAGAGAGAAACAAAAGAAAAAAATTATTAGTCATCATGAGAGAGATGGCTTCAAATATTCCTCAAATGGATCCTAAAATATTACATTATCCATATTTACTTTGTGTCTGATGTTATTGGGTGCTGTTCTGCTAAGTCGACATGATCATATTCCCATAAGCACTTATTTATAAATTGTTTTGTTTCTGAGCACATGGAGACATCTATTAATTGAACTGACTTGGTTTGCAAAGCAAACAAGGAGGAGATATGATTGGCTAGTTGGTGGTTCAGCTTGTTACACAAACACAGCCATTCCCTCCGTTTCTTAAGAGGAGATAGGCAACATGTCTTATTTCCAGCATCACCAATGAAGTAGAGTATAGCCTTCCTGAAGCTACAAGCAAGAATTTTTCAGGATGAGTATCAGGGAAGAAAGCTTCTTTGAAGTCTTTCTGATTAAGCAATGGCCTCTGCATATCCACCAGGCTTATGGGATAAAGAATAAGGAAGATAACCTTGTTGGAAATGTACAGAAAGCATCACTTAAGCGCAAGGGGCTGAAGCATTTCTTAGAATAATGAGGTAACATTCAGACATGACTCAGACAGATGGCTTGCTAATTCACTTCAACTATACAACGCAGGAGGAGGAGATACAGACTTGCAAGACAGTTTATATTAGTCAGTCTCAATAAAGGCAGATCTGGTCTTCCTGCAGCATTAATTAATTTTTGTCCCACCTTTATTATTTTTACAAATAATTCAAGGTAGAGCACCTATTCCACACACCTTCCTCCTCCTGTTTTCCACACAACAACCAGCCTGCGAAGTAAGTTGGGCTGAAAGAGAACAACTGGCCCAAAATCACCCAACTGGCTTTTGTGGCTAAGGCGGGATTCAAACTCATGGTTTTCTACTTTCTAGTCAGGTACCTTACTGTCACTAGATCAAACTAGCTGTTTCCTGATCTGGCTTACCTAACCCTATACAAAGGATAGCATAAGCTCCAAAATTTCAGATTCATCCATGAAAAGGATGTTCTAAGTAGGTGGGAACTTGCTTTCTTTCAGCATAATTTGTCTTGCATTACATTTTATTATTTATAATATTCACTCTATCCCCAATAACCGCCCCCTTTCTGTTCCTCATTTGTGCTAAAGGACAAAGACTTCCCTTGAGTACAGCAAAGAACAGCCTGTACCGCCGATAATGCATTGTTTTTCTATCTTCTTCAGACTGGCAGGCCAAAGTTTAGCGAATACTCACATAGATTCATTAAAATTGCCAACAATGCGGGGTGTCTCCCCAGGTGTTGGAGAACGAAAGCAAGGATTGTTGGCATTACAGATAATCCCCTGGACCCAGGGCAATGTTCCAGCCGAAGGCATGGCCTTATTTGGAAAATGACCTAAAAATATGAGGACAAACATTTAGGACATTGCATGATATCATCCTTAAAACTTCTCTGTCCTAAAGTTATGCCTTCCCCCCTCCAACTGTCTTCAAACACATATGATACACGGCAACAAGAAACAATGGCTTATAATATATGCAGCAAATAGGCAAATTGTGAAAGGGAAAAGAGGTGCAAAAAACAGGGCTCTTGTACCATATACAAGTAGTCCTCGAGTTACAACACTTTTGTTTAGTAACCGTTCAAAACTGACTTATGGCCATTTTTCACAGTTATGACCATTGCACCATCCCCGTGGTCATGTTGTTTACATTTGGATGCTTGACAACTGGTTCATATTTATGACAATGGCAATGTCCCGGGGTCATGCAATCACTTTTTTGCAACCTTCTGACAAGCAAAGTCAATGGGGAAGCCAGAATCACTTTACAATGATGTTACTAAATTAACAACCTCAGGGATTCTTGCCACAACAAATATGGGAAGAAAAGTCATAAAATGGGACAAAACTCACTTAGCAAATTTCTCACTCAGCAACATAAATTCTGGGCTCAATTGTGTCATACGTCCAGGCCTATCTGTATTAGTTTGTTAAAGTTACAGGTAGCCCTCAACTTATGACCACAACTGAGCCCCAAATTTCTGTGGTTAAAGGAGACATTTGTTAAGCGAGTTCTGCCCCATTTTACGACCTTTCTTGCCATAGTTGTTAAGTGAATCGCTGCAATTAAGTAACATGATTGTTAAGTGACTCTGGCTTCCCCATTGATTTTGCTTGTCAGAAGGTCACAAAAAAAATGATCCCATGATCCCAGGGATGGTTATAAATACGAACCAATTTCCCAGGATCTGAATTTTGACCACCTGACAGGGAGATGCTGCAAAGGTTATAATGTTAAAAAATGATCATAAGCCACTCTTTTCAATGCCATTATGACTTTGAACAGTCACTAAACAAATTATTGCAAGTTGAGGACTACTTGTATATCTCACGTTTCCTGCAGGCGATCAAGGCAGCACACGCAGATTTCCTTTTCCAAATATTTTTTTCTATAACAACAGTCACTATGTGAGATGGGGTAGGAGAAGTGATTGGCCCAGTCACCCAGTGAATTTACCTCAGTGAATCAACCAATCAAATCTTTATTAGGTTAATAAGCCAGCATAAGAGCAATGGTGATGCAGTGGTTAGAATGCAGTACTGCAGGCTACTTCTGCTGACTGCCAGCTGCCTGTCGTTCGGCAGTTCAATTCTGACTGGCTCAAGGTTGACTCAGCCATCCATCTTTCTGAGGTCAGTAAAATGAGTATCCAGATTGCTGGGATCAATAGGCTGACTCTGTAAACTGCTGTAAAGCACTGTGAAGCGGTATATAAGTCTAAGTGCTATTGCTATAAGAAGGGTGGGAAACAAAAAATAATTGTAAAAGTGAAAAATCATATAAAATACACATTTTATGTGTATTTTACACATAAAATACACATTTTTACACATAAAATACACATTTAGAAAAAAATTAACATTAAAAATATATATGAAAAAAATAAAACAAAAGTGTATGCAAAACTGTAAAAACATTGATTATTTTGTTTAGCTTTTAAAATTACAAGTTGTTTGTATTCCCTTCTTCTTATGCTGGTCTATGACCATAAAGATAGATTTGATTGACAGTGAGTTTCCATGGTCAAGAATGAAATTCAACCTAGATTTTTCTGGCTTCAGTTGGACATCTTCATTGACTTACTATACTAATATTACAAGTTATGCAAGAGAGATTTCATCAGGCCTCTGTTGAAATCCCTTCTCTATAACCAGCCAATGAAGTCTGAATTATTATAGAGAAATATACCACAGGGTTGCTATTTTTTGAAAAAGGAAATCCTGTTTGAGTAGAACTAGGGATACACTAAACAAGTTTCTGTGTTTCAGGAACTGAATCTTATTCTCAAACTTCTTTCAGCTGTCCTGAAAAAACTGGTTGGTTTGATGTGAGGTTAAGTGCATTCTCACCCAACAAATTATGGGTACTTTTAGCCTCTGATACACAATGCAGTTTATTACTGAACACAGAGTAGCATTCTTTCTTTTATATATATATATATATATCAACCCAGCAATCATGTATGTATATATGCATAGGCCATCATTGAGGTTGACCATCAATGTCAGAGAATAAATTCTGTTGAAGTCAATGAGTTTTACTTTAGCATATGCATATGTAAAAGTTTAAGAAGGGCAATTAAATATTCCACATTGTCGTATGCCTAGGATTTCTCTGTTGTGCAAGATTAATTTATTATTTGTCAACAGGTTTTATTAATAAAAATATCCAAAAGAGCTACAGGTAATAACTCAGCTATGTCATTTAAATAATATGTGGAGGTGTGAAAGAAATCACTTTAAAGCAGTGGTTCACAAAGTGTGGTCTGGAAACTCCTGGGAATCTCTGAGACCCTTTCAGGGGGTCTACAAAGACAAGTATTTTAAAATTTCTCAGTTTTAATTTCTAATGTAGTAAATATTGATAGATATAACCATGTGTTAAGATCATACTGTACTAGTAAGCACAAGGCTATAAGGAAATCTTCAGGGTTATGTTAGCAAGAGTCTTTATATTCTTAATAGTGGTCAAGCCGGGGCAATTTTAGCAATGGCATTTGTTGACATTAGAAATGAATTCCAATAAAAACTCTGATTTCAGCTGTTATGACCATATGCAAAACTGAAGAACCATCCTATCTGGCTGAAGGTCAACTGATGGATTGCTCTGATGGACCAAACCATTTCCAGCCCTGTTATCTTCCATCTCAGATAGCCAGGTCCGCCGGAGCCAGCAGCACCAGGAGAGGCCTCAGGAAACCAGGCCCACCAGCAGCAGCGCCAGGAGCAGCCTTGGCTAACCAGGCCGCCAGAGGCAGCAGCGCCAGGAGCAGATCCACAGGCACAACCTCAAGGAACAGCGCGGACTGCTGTGAGTAGCCGTGGGGACAACAGACATCCCATCCCCCTCGCTCTCCCAGAACTTCAAACTGTAAATTTAATCTAATCTTAATTTAATTTCCTAAAGTGTACATTTCCTAAATTGTAAAAATTTTAATTTAATTCTACGACCACAAGCGCCTACACAAAGCATTTCACTACATATTGTACCATGTATGAGTGTGTATGTGATAAATAAAAACTGAATCTGAATCTGAATCTTTGTAGGCCAGAAATAGTTGAGTCCTTATGCAATCTGCCTCTCACTTTCTTACTTCTCCCTTCACCAAAGTTGAAGTCCAAGAACTAGGGCATTTTTTAAACTTACATTCATGTTGTTCATAGGGTGGATAAGACAGTCTCACAGACATCAGAATAAAGAAGATAAACAATGGCCAAGCGATTTCAATCACTAGTTGGACCTGGAAGAGAAACAGATGATTAACTAAGCATCCATACTTGGTATGATGAAACAAATGAAAACAAAGTAGACATAATTATGATTATTTAAAAAAAAAAACTTCTATGCGCAAAATGTTCTTTGGTCTAGCTTTTCCCAATTCAGTGCCTTCCTGATGCCCTTGAATCAAGCGGACTACAGGTAGTCCTCAACTTACGACCACAATTGAGACCAAAATTAATGTTGCTGAGTGAAATATTTGTTAATTTGCCCCATTTTATGACTTTTTTTGCCACTGTTGTTAAGCGAATCTTTTCAATTGTTAAGTAAGTAACATAATTGTTAAGTGGACCTGGCTTCCCCATTGACTTTGCTTATCAGAAGGTCACAAAAAGGGATCACATGACCCCGGGATACTACAATTGTCATAAATATGAACCAGTTGCAAAGCATCTGAATTTTCAACATGTGACCATGGGGATACGGCAACAGTCGTAAGTGTGGAAAATGGTCATGTCACTTTTTTCAGTGCTGCGGAAACTTTGATCGGTCACTAAATGAACTGTTGTAAGTCGAGGACTATCTGCATTGATTCATGAAACAGTAATTTTACAGTGTTTCTGTCCACTAAGCAATGAATGGGATGAGATGGAGGAAGGTTTGTTTCCAGACCATATCCATTAGTCATTCATATTTTTCCCTCTTAAGTTATAAAGTTCTTCATATGCAATTTCCCCCAAAATGTAAATAAATACTGAAGATTATCACCTGTAAACTTTATGTAAAATTTCTCAGTGCAGCCTTTATTTTTCATTAGTTTCCCAAATATCAGTGGATTTTTTTTTTCTGTATGCACTTATTATATAACAAAAAATCAAATAGCCAGCATGTGCTATTTTGTTCCCAACTCTGAATAGTGTTTGATCTTTTGTAGGCAGTTTTCAATGCTATGTCATTTTTAAGGCCCTTTTTGCAAACATTTTTTTCCATTTGTGCAGGTGTTTGACTAGAATCTATTTTCAAAAATAATTTTGGAGTCCTTTGTAAATATGCATATATTTATATGTATCTATAACATATACACACAAAATCTTAGCTACCATTCTGGGAAGAATGGTCACTTATTATAGTTGCAATCCAGCTATCTCAAAATGGTCAGGCTAGGTAATGCTGGTCTAGACTCAGTTTCTTTGCAACAATACAAGGTATTTAAATTATCTAGGGCTAGGCTGTGAGTCAAATGTATTAATGTACCCTTGGAATGCCAAGCCTCTCCATGTGACATAATGGAATGTATACATATCTGGTTTCTGTATATGCCAAATGATTATTCCAAATGGAAATATATATATATAAATACGTACATACGTACATACATACACACATACATACATACACAGGAGGAAACTTTTGCAGCAGCCCTTCCATAATCACCTAGTTATGTAATTTCTGATGTTTTTCCCCCTCAGGAAATGTTTTCTTCAGATTTCAAAGATTCAGAATGCTAAATCAACTATTTCAAAGATTCAGAATGCTAAATCAACTATTTTCATGCAAAGCTCAGCCACACACATGGACTATCGATGGTGTTCATGTTTTGGGAAGAACTGTGTTGTTCAATGTCTATGTAGACTAGAGTATGAACACGTGGATCTAAAATTAGACAACTGACATTTAGTATAGATTCAAGCTCTGAGGATGTTACAGTAAGTCAGCAAAATCTAAACTGTAAACAAATCTCATCCTGAAACATTACATGCATTGGTGCAAAATCCTTTGCCGATAACGTATCCTTGAAGTCAAATGATGTAGAAATCGTGGAACCTAATCCGCCTTTCACAACTGGGCATCAACAGTCTTTGCTCCCACAACTAGTACAGAACTATCTTGCAAGGCAAATTAATAGTGAACAAATAGGCCAATTTGTAATCAAATTGAGGAAATTCTTCTCAAGGTATCTTCAGAAATTGGGCCCATATCCAAATCCAAATTCATTACGCCACCCATCCAAACTATACTCTAAACAAGAGTATAGAAAAATCTTATATTGTTAGCATTGAGATGTTTTGTAGCATTATTTAAAAAAAAAACCAATGAGATGAAACAACATAAAAACTAAATGCAAGGGAAGGAAAATTCTCCAAAACTAGTCAATAAAAATAAACATGTTTAGAGACAATGGTATTTGAAATTAAAAGAAGCCAGAAGAGAGTAAAGAAAAAAAAAATGGAAGCAGCTGATATCCTAAATAAAGGGTACTCCACATTCCAACATTCTGTTTAATATAGTATTTATTTAATAGAATGTTAATAAGTCTCTTATTAATCACCAATACAGCAATTTGATACAAATATCTTATTAAAAAGAGATGTTTGAAAATCATTTTCCTATCAGAACCTCGCCAGTAAACAACTTGGCCTGGATTTCTTTCTTGTCACTTCTCCAAACTATGGTGGCTGAAGGAAGCAGTATGAAAGGCGCATACTGAGCTTGGCTTGACGTGCGCAACTCAAGAGTTACATCTGCATTGCTGGAAGACATCCAGAATCAATTAGGTTCTGGCCAAACCTCCAGGGAGAAAGCAGCTTCAGGAACATTAAGCAAATAGGCCTATACAGTATACCCTACTGTAATCGAGCATCATTTATCTGTTCAAAACTGGAGAGCTCCCTAAGAAGCTGATTACAGTTGTGGGAAATGTTAAGTAGCAAAGTATGGACTACCATCTATCTTCAGAGAAGTTTTTGATGGACTAAAGCCATGGGCAAAATTGCTGACTCCAACCTGCAGTAAATACATTACAGCTCGTGGCAATCCACATATATTTTTGCAGGGCAGAATGAATGGGGTAATGTAGGTGAACTTTCTCTAAGCCTTCATCTTCCTAATGTTTTGTTTTTTAAAAAAAATCAGTGGTCCCACTGGATTTTGCAGGTTCTGACATCCTTCATTCATTATATTATATACCATGTTTTATGTCCCTTACATAAGCATCTGGCATAAACTACAATAGGCAGAAGATAATGTCATGTCAGCCGACCTCTAATATTTGAATTCCAGTGCTGCACCCAAGTATGCAAGACATATAGTTTTCATCATGACACACAAATACCTGCTTTGTCATTTGACCTATCCCTCTTGCTGCACATACCCACAATCCCTAAAATTTTGGCTCACTTTGCTGATTGACAGTTCAAATTATTTGTGCTCTTGTTAGCAGAATAAGGAACAGAGACAAAAGACTTACTATGGACTTAAACCAAGTACCTACCACCACTATGCCCCTCCAGTTATTTTGGACTACTGTACCCATCACATGCAATATATGATTTTTGAGGTGATGGTGGAATATAAGCCTATACAACTGGAGTGCACCAGGTTTGGGAAGCTTGATGAATTTACTACTCTTCCATCCAAACTAAAATGAAACTAATATAGTGCCAGTTTGGTCTAGTTGTTAAGGCACCAGGCTAGAAAGTAGCAAACTGTGAATTATACTCCCACTATAGCCATAGAAAGCATATGGGCCTCCCTCCCTCCCCCTCTCTCTCCCTCCCTCTCTCTCTCTCCTCAACCCACCTCACTGGGTTGTTGTTGTGGAAAAAAATAGGAGGAAGGTATGTTTGCTGGAGTTATTTGTAAAAATAATAAAAGTGGGATGCAAATAAATAACAAACATAAATAATTACAACTAAAATATAAACCCAACATATAAAAACAAATGTGATACAAGAGAATAATCAGAAACAATGACATATGTATATTTACCCCCAAAATTGCCCAATCTGACATGCACCTAAATACATACTTCTTTAAGTCAAAAGAACACAAGTACATTGTATTCACACAGTAGAGTGTTTGATTCACTCTAAATGTATGTACAAGAAAAGGAAGAAAGAAAATTTCTCCTTGCCAAGTTGAATAATACCAGTGTAATGAGTTGAAAAGCAATGAGAAATTAAATTATGGATATGATCTATTTGGACCATTGCCTGTCTTGCAACCCTTGTAGTGATTTGACTGATAAGAGGGTCAGATTGTAAGTTTTTTTCATCTCATTTGCTTGAATTTTCATAAGATTTAAATAAAGGCTGCCTCATGGGTTGGCTTTGTCTGTATGCCTTAATCTGTATCTGACTCCTTTTCTTGACTGTTAGTATGTAGTCATCAATATGTCATTGCTGGAAGAACGTGACCCCTTAAATAAAAAAGATGTGTCATCTTTGTTCTGCCTTGATGGCCCATCTGATAACTTCACTTCTTTTGGGAAGAAAGAGACCATTTTAAAGTTGAGGAAGAGAAAGATGGCACTGAAACAGCATCCAGCCCAAGTGTTCCAGGAACAGTATGGATGCTATGTAAGATCACCAGAAGGACTTTAGTTCCCAGAGCTAAAAATAAAATAGAATTTCCTCATAACATAGTCCAAGAAGCCACTGTTACTAAAAGAGCCTATGGGATAAAATTGGCAAGTACATCACTACTAAATTCTTAGGTTTGTGCAGTGCCAGTTGTGCACACTGTAAATGGGAAATTAAAGAGCACAGTATCACCATCATTATTTTCATGTCTAGTCTCATAAGAGCCTGGGGAAACGAATCAGAGAGAACCTGTCAGAAAAGAGTCAAGATTAACTAAGTGTGGATAATCGCTTTGACCTAGCTATATTCCTGTCAACAGATTTGCATTGGAAGACTTCCTGTACTATTCTGAAGAGTACCAAAGAGGTAGTGTTAAGTACCGTATTTACTCTCCACTTCGTTTTTGAAGCAGTACTAGCATATTACACTCTAAAGCAGTTGCAATCCAGGTCTTATTAACCTCTCTCTCTTAGCCATAGCAATAGAAGGTCTTGAACATTTCTATTTAAATTACTGCTAGAACTGCTGTGATAAAATCATATCTTGGTAAGTCAGACTTCTTCTTCCCTCCATATCTATAGTTTGCACCATAATTTCCAGAACTTCTAACCAACTCAAGCAAGTGGAATTCAGAAAGTTGTAATTAACACTTAGCAGCAGTAACAATTCCTCTGCTTTTTCCAGGCTTAGCCTATACAGGTTTCACAATGTGTATGCTAAGTAGTATGGCACATCTATTGTAATACTTGAACTGTGGCTGGAATACAGTATTGCAGGATAACTCTGCCCACAGCCTGGAGTTCGATCCTGATCGGCTCAAGGTTGACAGCCTTCCGTCCTTCTGAGGTTGGTAAAATCAGGATCCAGACTGTTGGGAGCAATATGCTAACTCTGTAAACCGCTTAGAGAGGGCTGTAAAGCATTAGAGTGGTATATAAGTCCAAGTGCTATTGCTATTGCTACTTGTGACTATGCCTCCATTTTTACTCTAAGCGTTCATGGAAATATGGCAAAACTAATGGGCTTACCTTTTCTTTTGCTAGACTGATCAGAGCAAAAATGATTCCCACAGCTGAACTCTTAATGAGTGTTTCTAGATGTTGAACTAAGAACAAGTCTAGTTTCTCCTGGCCGCACCCTTCTTGCCTCCTATCTGCTTTTACTGAAAGTAAAAGACGACTGCAGCTTCTTGTCTCATACTTAACATCCAACACACAATTTATTTCTTTGAAGAACTTATTGGCTCAGCTCCTTTATATGCATCCTCCAATCCACATCATAAAATCCAAAACAAGACCAATGGGAGTCTTACACATTTGTGCCTAAATGGTGTATATATAGAGTGAAATATGATTGTCTAAGCAGGCCCAGTTATGGAATTCTTAAAACACAAGAGTTGGCTCTTTTGTCAAAACAAAGCAATGGTGTGATCTTACCGTTTGCCTTCTCCTATAAGTGAAATTCTTCCATAGTAGCAAACCCAGCTGTGTCCAGAATGCCATCTTCCCTCCGTACACTCCAGGAGCACCACCGATGGCAACAGCACACAGCAGAAACCCTGTGGCTGCTCATCAACTAGAAAGAACAGAAAAGAGATTAACAGCATAAAAAAAAAATCCTTTTAAATAGCAACCTGTCCTCTCCAACACTTCAATGGTTGGGTTCCCTTTTTTTAATCTCTCTTCATTCTACCAAAAGCAGGATTGTCCTCCAACGCTTTTCTCAAACACCTCCTTGTGACAATACTATCACTGATGCCTTTCGCTTACATAACCAATGATGTGCTTGCCTCCCACTCTCAAGATGGGGGGAAAAAAAATGGAAAACCATTGCTGTCTCAGCAAACCTTTTTCAAAAACAAGGGTAGCTGAGCTGTGGTGGCACAATTATTACAATGCAGTATTGCAGGCTAACTCTGCCCTTGGCCAGGAATTCAATCATGACCTGACCAAAGTTGACTCAGCCTCCCATCCTTCTGAGATCGGTAAAATCAGGACCCATATTGTTGGGGGCAATAGGCTAATTTCATAGACTGCCCAGAGTGCTATATAGCACTAGGGAACAGTATATACAGTAAGTCTAAGTGTTATTGCTATTGCCATTGTTTTCAGTGACTCTCAGTTAGTTGATAACTGCAAGTCTCTTTCTTCTCTTTTAAAACACAGCCTATGAAACCAAAAATCACCCTCATCTTTCTGTCACAAGAGCCTGAAATTTCGTAAGTGCCCCTTCCTTCAATTATTACTGATAGCTGATAATGAGCTGCCCTCTCCAAACAAGGAGTCATTGCTCTCTAGCTGATTGTTGAGCTGGCCTGTTCCCAGCTATTTGGGCTCCCCACTTTCTTTCTCCTTTCCTGCTCAGCAGAACTGTACTGGTGTGAAGATGCCACAAACTGTTAACTGGCCTCTTACAGAGCAGTTACAATGAAAGAACGCAATGTTCTGACTCTGCCCCTTAAGCGGAAAGCTTTGGGTCTCACTTCATACGTGTTTATACATGAAAAACTGGGATCATCTAATATTTCTTCTTCAACATCCATAATGAGCCCCAAACTGTGCAGTTTCCTTAGCCGTAATTCTTCAGGGTTCTAGAAAGCTCTGCTACCTTCAAAATCCTTTTTTTTTTAAATTAGCAAATACACATAAATATATATATATGCTTGACGCCTGGAAGGTACACGGACAAGTACCATATTTATTGGTATATAACGCGCACTTTTTCTTCTTGAAAAGACTGTGGAAATTGCATGTGCGCGTTACACACGGATAAATACGGTAGTTTTTTTCCTGAAACTTCTCTCTTGAAATTAAGGTGCGCGTTATACGCCAGTGCGTGTTATACACTGATAAATAAGGTATTTACTGTATCTACACATGTAGGCTTTTTTGGTGATGGTTTCAGGGGTAGCTTCCTGTGTGTTTGTTTGTTTTTCTTTTCTGCAGCTGAGAGTGAGTGACTGGCAGCACTAAAATTCAAGGTCTCCCAACTCTTGACAGACTCCTAATCCTCATGAAGAACCTGAATTTTAACACTGTATTCTTCTATGTTTTATTACAGTAATTGCTTCCATTATTTACTATCCTACTCCCACCAGTAAAGGCTGTGAGATATGTTGCCAATCCATGAAGGTTCTCTGTTGTACGTACTAAGCTTTTGTTTTTACATATAGTATATCTAAGCAATGAACATCTTGGGACACCTCATATCCCATTTGGTCCTCTCACACACAAGAGGCATTACAAGAGATCAGATCCACCAGAAGTGGAAATTTATTTATTATTTATTTATTAATTAAATTTATATACCGCCCCCTCTCCCTAGGGCAGGGGGTGGGCAAACTTGGCCATTTTGTGACTTGTGGACTTCAACTCCCAGAATCCCTCAGCCAGCAAAAGCTGGCTGA
>JAEANM010002105.1:5332-21116 GCA_017656035.1 Myanophis thanlyinensis
GAAATGATATTTACAAAATAAACAGAGAAAGGGTGAGATGAAGCCATAAATAGTTGATACTTTGAAACAGGAGGAATCAACTCATGGAATTTTGGAAATATACCAGAGGCAGTCATCCAAAATGTCTCTGCTGGACTGGAGGAAAAATGGTCAAACATAAAAAATCCATTTACCAAAGGAAAATCTGCTGAGGTGGCTTCATCTCCTCCGTACCCATATTTAGCCCACATCCCAAGGTGCTATTTTCTAGGCAGCTGAATGCATTCACACACAAAGCACTGGATTTCAGTCAACTGCCTTTAAAAAAAAACTTTTTAAGAATGCCTATGGGAAATATAGATGATGCTAGGAGCTGATGTTTTGCTTTATAGCAAGCAAGCTTCCCATTTTATTTCTTCTAATTAAAATAATCTTTTTAAAAAGTCAGGAGGGAACACTGGAAGCAAGAAAGAAATTTGATTCATTTGGTCTTCACATAATCAAATTTCCTACCCTTGTTTTAAAGGAACAAAGAGACTGAAAGCAATCCAAATTCCAAAGACCTGCCTTGAGTTACTTATAAAAAATAATAAATATGGGATAAAAATAATTTAAAAATAGCCTGTTTTAGTACTACTGATGGTACTACACTTCAGAGCTGGGAATACAAGTGATCTGTAAGCTCCAGTAATGAAAGTCAAGGAGCACAATGAGAAAATGGGACTCTGATTAAGTATAAAGAATGCCAATAAACAACACAAAGATGGAGCAGTTTTAGAATTGACAATGAATAACAAAATTTCAGAGTTGCAAGGGACCTTGCTGATCTTGTAGTCCAACCCCTGCTCAAGCAGGAAACCCTATACCATTTCAGACAAATGGTTGTGCAATCTCTTCTTAAAAATCTCCAGTTTTTGAGCGACCACAACTTCTGGAGGAAAGTCATTATATTGATTGTTCTTGTCAGGAACAATCTCCTTAATTCTAGATTGCTTCTCTCCTTGATTAGTTTCAATCCATTGCTTCTTGTCCTGCCTTGAGGTGTTTTGGAGACTAAGTTGATCCCCAACTACTTTACATTAGCTCCTTAGATAATGGAACACTACTCTTATGTCATCCCCAATTCTCCTTTCATTAAACTAGATATAGTCAGTTCCTGCAACCATTCTTTATACCTTTTATCACTCAGTCCCCTAATCATCTTTGTTGCACTCTTTCTAGTGTCTCAAAATCTATTTTGTACCATGGGGACCAATATTCCAAGTGCCCTTACATTGGAATTACAAAGTTATGGTGAAGTGGTGTTACCACTTCATGAGATCTAGATTCTATCCTTCTGTTAATGCATCTTAGGACTGTGTTGGCTTTTTTGGCAGCTACAGCACACTTAAGTAATTGTCCATTAGAACTCCAAGAATTTTTTGCAATTATTACTATTGAGTCATGTACCACCCATTCTATACCCGTGCACTTGATTTTTATTGCCTAAATGTAGGATCTTACTTTTTTCTTTCATTTTGTTGGGACCAGTGTTCAAGATATTTCTGTATCTTGCACCTAACATGGACAGCCAGCCAACAAATAGGTCACAGAACAATTCAATTCAGAGTTCTTATTTGTAGTTCAAATGACTAAGCTAAAACTATTGTATTTTGGACACATTTTGTGAAAAACTAGATTACTGAGAAACCCATGATGATTGGAAGGAAAGAGAAGAAGAGGGTGATCAGTAGCAAGATGAAAAGAATGAAAAATGTTGATGGGTACATTGTTTGGAAACCTGAAAGTCCAGTTAGTGGACAGATGATCCTGCAATAAGTCTGCATAAGAATCAAACCAACCTACCAGCACAAAATAAACCAACCAACCATAAATAACAGAGATAAATGACTGAAAAGAGAGCCATTTGACCATCTGAAACTGGGTGAAAGTTGCTCCAAAACTCTGAAGAGCTGAATACTTGAGTCGTTTTGAAGTGGAATGTAGCAACACTCAGAAAAGACTGTAGCATTCTAATATTAAAAGTTACCTATTGTTTAATTCTAAATAGTTTCATTTTATGATAATTTATCCATTAAGTTACAAAGTTTAAAATAGTGCGTCATTGGTTATGTTTTTAGCAAAAGCTCACCTAGTTCAACATTTTAAATGAAACGATAATGTAGAAATAACACTTTAAGTTAAAAAAATAATTCAGAATAGAAATCTGTTCTACCATTATTACAGAATTCAAATCTTTCATATATTTATTGAAAATCAGAAATGATACAAATCTTAAGTTTAATTCAATTGCTAGAGCCTGGCTTAATTTGTACTGCCTCTAATTTACCTGTGTATCATTTTATTTCATGGTATACTAAAGAGAGAGAGAGAGAGAAAGAGAAAGAGAGAGATCTGTAGCTTTCAAGGATATAATTTCAGATTAATACTTTTCTGAACATGAAAAAAATAAAGCAGGGGGAAAAAATTCACCCTCTTTTGTTCACTCTGTATTGATTCTAATTGTAATCACAAAGGAGGAAGAAAGACAGTTCAAGATGAAATACATGACATTCCAAAACAGTATAACAATATTTAAGTTAAACTACAGAGATATTTTTGTACATAAATAGCGTGGCTTATCTATTAGGGATGCCAAGTTTCTCTGTTTAATAACAACTGAAGTTGTTCATTAACTGCATGTTTCATCCCTTTTAGTTTGCTTGTTAATCCAAATGTATGTTACACACTTAGATAAATCTCTTAAATTCCAATAATATTTTTCAGTAGCCAGTTGTATTTGACCCCCTTATTTTCTTATTGAACTCTGCTAGTAGACATGTGAGTATTATACTTGATTTTCCCCCTCACTGAATATCCTCCCTTCTCCAGAGAACTAAATCAGAATTCCAGAAGCTCACCTCTCAAGAGCCTCAGAATCCATAAGGAGAAGGTTTTTAATAGATTATGGCAGGACATCATTTAGTCAACTTGTCATTTCCACAATCTGTTTATTAAATGTCTAGCAAACGCCTGAGTCACTTGGAATAAGCTACTTCTCAGTGTATGTGCTGTACCTAATTAAGTAATTATTTGAATTCAGAAACTGCTCATGGTTTCTGAAAATGCAATAGACTTTCTATTTTTTCCTGTAATGAAAACTGTTAATGAAAGGCATATGGGCTTGGGAAAGGTCTCTGATTCTATTAAATAAGATAAGTTGCAGATAACATGTGGAAATAGCATAGTAATGTCTGCTCAAGTGAACAGAAAATGTATTATAGATTAACGAGTATAAATGATTTTACTTGAATTGTGCAAGAGCTAGATCTTTGTATGCTAGATAAAAGGTACACACCAGTAAATCAGTAGAACAATAAAAAAGTTAAGTTGTGTGGGCATGCAACATATTTTTTTCCAGTTTAAGGTTCATTAAAATATTTATCTCTTTGGACCTAGGTAACATTAATATTTGCATATTCAAAGAAATTAGAAACAAATTACTTTCATGTGATTATTCTTGCCTCATTTCTCTGGATGAGGATTTGAGGGGTACAGAAGCTCAGTTGTTTCCTTTTGTATGAGACAATTACAGGCGTTTAATACTGTTTGAATGGTTTACTAATATACCGGTATTTATCAAGCTCATGATAGGTGTAGTTTAAAATCATCATGTTGGATTATTTCTGTCTACATTTTTGCAAAGAACAACCAGATCTCATCTTTATCGTGTTTTTGTTGTAAACAGTTTGGAAAAAAGAAACAAACACATTCAACTCTTTCCGTATCATATTGACTTATTCAGAATCTCAGATGCTTCATTCTATGTCTTTACTATTTTGTAATTTGTTATTTAAACTGATCTTTATTGCATTTTCATATATTAATATAGATGAATTCATATATCAGCATAACTGAAGGAAGAGAGTGTGGGATTTTGTTTCCCCATACCTCTCCCAAGTAGGAGTAAAACAAATATAAAAAGATTTACTACAAGTAAAATGGCTCGATATGCAAAAATGAAATATCTTCCAGCATGGTTGGGCATACATAGCTTAGTTTGTACTAACATGTCACTAAAATTTATCAACACAAAAAAGCAACACAAACTACAAGTGAAGACAATCAAGGACTGTATTTCTGCATTCTGTTCATCAAATTGTACATATTAGGGAAAGTACATGTAAAATGCCTATATTGTTGGAAAGATTGTACTCAACGCATACAAGTAGAGATTTCAACCAGCATTTTTCATAATATTTCCTATCAAAGGAAAGAAAAATAAAAGAAATAAATTAATATCTACATAGATTAATTAATTAATTAATATCTTCATATCATAGGGACACAATTCAATTGAGTCTAATTGATATATTTTAAAATATTCTGAATTAACTGTTCTTGTTTGGGACTTTGATGGTATTACTGTGAGACTCATTTTTTCAGTTCATTCCTTGTGAAACTATGCCTGTCTGTCTTTCTGTTTGTCTGTCTGTCTGTCTGTCTCTCTAACCAGGTAATCAGAATTAGAGATTTAAATTTTACTGTATACTTGTGTTATTAACTTTTTTATTCTTTCTGTCTTTTCTCTGTACCAGAAATAATCTTTTTTATGATTTCCATTGCTTCAATGCAATATTTTAATGTGGTACTTTATCACAAGATCAATGTTTATACTTTTTAAAACTGTTTTGATATTTTATTTTAATACTGTATTTCATTCTTTGAATTTTCTATGAGCCTTCTAGAGAATGCATTATTGGACAAGTTCCCATGGGAACACATCACCGGGATTTCTTGGGCTATTAATAGTTTTGCTAAGATAGCAACTCAAATGCCCCAGAATGATAGTTCTATACTCAAAATTGGATAATAACCTTTGTTCAGTCTCCTATTTTCTATTTCATAATTTATCATCACCTTTATTTCGACATGTCTTTTGAGAAATTAGAGGGATCATAAGTAGATAGAAGCCCCTTTTAACCATAAGTTGTGTGAAAATGTAAATAATGTAAATAAAAGGTAAATAATAATCTATTCTCATACCATCCAGTCTGCTACTATCTCAGGTTAAAACATTCTTGTGGATCAGTTACAGATGACCAGGGACTGCTGATTTCCTTGAAAATGTCCATTTTGTAAAGAAGCTCAGTCAGCATAAAAATAATTAAGAGTTGTTCTAAAGGTGCTTTTCCACAGGTACCTGGACTTTATTTTTCCTTGAAGACATTTTGCTTCTCATGAAAGAAGTTTTTTTGGGACAACCAAGATCTGAATGACTGAGAATCTCGACAGACATATAGTTAAGAGTTATCATTTTCTGCTTTTTTTTAACAGTAGAAAAATAATAAAAATTAAAAAGTAAGGAGTTGCACTGTCAGAAATAGTGCTACTAAAGAGTTGCTGAAAATTTATCATCCCCTTCTGTTCTATTTCCCCTCCAATTGGCAAAGGTGATGAATAGTAAATAAATCAAAGACAAATAATTCCTAGAAAGTCTGTTTATATACTTCTTTTTTAATGTCAGTTAGTAGAAAATCCTTTTTGTCACACCCTCTCTTTCATTTTTGCATAACAAATAACAAAACCATGGAAGACTAGCTTAGCCAAAGTCAGGTCAGAGCTGTTTTAGTATAAAATAGCTCTCTCTTAATTTGAATTATATTGAGGTGTTCCTAACTTTTATTAAATTCATTCCTGATATAATTTTGCTTGTCATTCAAACATAACTAATCAGTTGAACTGGGATTATAGACTAGGACCAATATAGGATTTTCCTCTATAAAACTCAAATGCCCACGACAATATGGTGTACTGAAATGTAGGTAACTCTTAGTTATGTGTCTTGGGATGTGTGTTCATATGTGATAGTTTTTCTATTGTATGTGTTTCCATAGGCCCTGCAGATCTGAAAGGAAGAACAGATAAACCAAATGTATCATGCTAGAGTATAAAAGATGTATTTATCAAAACTTTTTACAACTGATTGCATTACTATTGTTGTTGTTGTTATTGTTGTTGTAAATAATATCAAATTTCAGCAACAACCATCAAATCCTTAAACAATCTTTGTTATTCACAGAAAAATCAGATTTCGGGTAAATTTTGCTGTCCATGTGTTCTTTATCCCCTAAGTTATTTGTCTGGTTCTTAATTAGCTGGTTCATGCTTCATATACTGTATCAGGAAAGATATATTAGGAGAAGCCAAAATGACTATAGTAGCACCTTCTGAAATAAATTTCCAGTTTGTTGACTGGCCTTACCACTTTTGGCTTGGCTTGTTGGCCCAAAAGTGCCACCCAAGGGCAAGAAAATAATTTGGACCACTTTCCAGCAACAATATTGGAACCCATAAATCCAACAGAGCAAAAAGTTAGATAAAGATTGACACTTACTTCCCTATTGCAGAAGCGATTAACATGTGATTCATGGGTCTATCATGCTAGATACCTTTTACCTCTAAGAACCAGCCTGCAAGCTGGTTTCTCCAGCAGCCAACTATAAAATAGGCCACTTTTTCAACTTTTCAAAGACTCAAATCATCCCAGGATGATAGTGCAGGATGATCTCCTGGAACAAACTTCTGATATCCCTGTAACAACTAAATCACTAAAACTTTCCAAGAGGCTAGTTTTTTTGTCTGCAGAAACTTTTAGGATTGCATCAAATAAATGAAATTGAAGCGAAGGTGAAACTTGCAACGTTATACAACAAGCCCTGGATCTACGAATCCTCCATGGTAATTGAAGGGTTAATATTACAAACAGAAGCAAGTCACATCAGCCCTCCAGGCAGCTGGTATCTTCAGGCATCCGGAAGCAGTTAGCTTGGGCCCCCACTGCTGTGAGATTCAGAAAAAAAAAAAAGTAGCTTCTCTTGGAAATCCATTGGAAGGGCCCCAGATAGAAAAAAACAAACATCATAGACTTTATTATATCAGAGTACAGCAGTTCAGAAGCTGTGCAAGGAAATGATCTTTTTTCTAAAAAAAATAAAAAAAAAAATCCTATTCTTTGGTGGATTTTCCTGCTTAACATGTTGTGACAACCTGAAGTACCTGAAACTGTCTGGAGATATACACAAACCATTAAAAACTCTATGAAAGGAAGGATTTAAAATAATAACAAGCAAGAACATCTCTCGGAAAAATACAGGCATGTGAAATATTAATAAGAACATCCTACAAAACGTTTATAATTTACTGATGGTATTTATAAAAGAAAATAAATTTTGTGATATTTAAAAGAGGAATAGTACCTGTTGTTTTCTAGAATAGGTTTAAAGTGCCAATCTAAAACAGAAGATACTATACAGAATTTAGTTGCATTTAAATTTGACTACTATAGGGATGTCATTCCTCTGTATATAAAGCACTACTTTTGACAGTGTGCAGCTAAACAAATACTAACCAACACCGCTTATTCTGTCACTAGTGTATTTGCTTGATATCTGTGAATAGCTTTTTAAGAAGGACAGTAATCCAAAGAGTACTGAGTTGACTTCATATATGATAACAGATACCAGAATACTTTATTTCTTTTATTAAAAATCACACACAATTCTTTCTTTTTTTTTTTTTTAGAAAAATGGCAAATTAAATTGTGGGATATGTGTTAATATTAATTCATATGGAAAAATACATAATTTAATTCATTTTGGAAACAAGTTCTGGATTTTTTTTCTAGAAATAGATTTAGAATATATCTTAATTTAAGGCCCTTATATATTAGTTTATTTAGTAAATGAATAGAATAGAATAGAATAGAATAGAATAGAATAGACAAGGCCGGGGGTGGTATTCAGCCTGGATGCACAAGTTCTGGTGAACTGTAACAGTGACAATGTTTGGTTCTGCCCACCTGCCACTGCCCTTCCTGTTCCATATCCCCTCCCCCCTTTTTTTTCTTTTTTGCTCACCTGAATTATGCAGAACAGCTGTTTTGCGTGCCTCTTCAGCCTTCCTAGTCACCCAGACTGCCTCTAGTAAGGAAAAACTTTCATTTTAGAAGCACATGTGCACTGAACCGGTAGTAAAATTGGTTGAATATCACCACTGGATTAGACATAATTATGATTTATATTGAATTATTGTACTATTGATTTCTGAGTATTGACTTGATTTTAATAATGTTTTAAACTCTTAAACTTAGAAGATACATTAACATCTAGTATTAATTAATGTTAGTTTTATTTGTTTTTCAGTTTTATAAAGCTTGTAAATATATTTTCTTTTTCTTTGATTTTACTTACCATTAAATGGGTTCTTTTTAAAATATTATTTTAAAGGTGACAGAGGGAGGATTTTTTTTTTCAGGATAGAAAACTGACATAACTAGCATAACATATCAGTCATAACTATACACCTGATACAAAAAAGAAATAAAACTAAGTTTAAAACATTAGTATAGTTATAAAAACCTTTCCATAAATAAGCATTTCCTGATGAGGAGACAATGTCTTATCTTATTAGGTTATTTCTCGTAATATGCAGGTATATTCAAAACAGAACCTTATTTGATGATGTTATGGCCTTTGCAAACATCTGTGGTCTAGAACAATATTTCTATAATTAATTTCCAAAGCTGTGTAGGCAAACCTATATAATATGTTAAATCAGTGAAATAACAGTGCTTGCATAGGCAGTGAGATCCGTATATTTGATTACATTACTGAAACCAGATACAATCAATTGATAATGAGGTGAGGTCATGACAATTTAATAGACAAACAATCTGGGGGAGCAAATAAAGTAATTAAAAATGGAAAATAGTTTTTAACAGTGAGATCCACTGGCAAATAATTGTGAATTGTCTTGGCTCAGTTCTTCTGCCAGCAAATATAAACTTTCATATCCTCGCAATTACTGAGCATATTATTCCAGTCTCATGAAATGTCTGAGTAAACCAGTAGCATAATTATTAAAGAAGCCAATGGTGCTTTCAGGTAGAGGGTATGTTCAAATACTTTATAGCATTGATTCAAAAGCTATTCACCTTGATTTAAGAGCTGATGCAAAGCAAGATTCATGCCTCTTATCAATTAACCCAGAAAAGCAACCAATGTTACTTTCAACATAATGGAATGCAATCGACTGGGAGCATAGACATTTTAAATAAATAAGTACACGAATATAGAAACTTATTTTTTTATTTATTTCTTTAAAAATGTCCCTTTAGCTTTTTTATTTGCTAACAGAATTAGTTGACATTTGCATATGTATTTATCCCTCCTATGAAGATCAAAACTATTTAACCAGCACACTAAGTGGCTTTTGTGCAAAACAAAATAATTGTTCAATTGAGGTCATCAAAGAAATGATCTGCCACTTGTTTAGGCATCAATTTTAGATACTCTACAAAAGTCATTTAGGAAGAAAACTTTGAAATTAGAAACTAACTGAAGGAATTGATTGCTTTTTGACACACTTACATTATATAGGTATCTTGATGTCCTCCTTCAGTAACTATTTGCTATGGGGAATGATCCATAAAATCTTTCAATATTTTTTATAATGATTAAAAATCAGACAATGCATTGCAAAAACCACTCCATTCTTCTGATCACATTAATTGCAAGTGAGAGTCCTCTTTTGGACACCATGACTGGAAAGCTGTTAACGAATCACTGTCTAGAATTTGAAGATAAAACAGTTTGCCTATATTCAACTATATTTTAATCCATTTTATCTCCCCCTATCTTGTCTATGTATTTTTTTTTTTTTGCAGGATCCAATCTCGGTTGGTCAGCCAGCTTTGACATTTTTGTCCACTCTTTGCGATAACTTGGGATGGGCATTATTCATAATTATAATTTTCAGACACATTGCCCAACTTTCTACAGTGTTTCAAGCACCACATCACTAATGAATCTTTTTTTTTTCCCAATTCAAATTACTTTCTATAGAATCCACCACTTCTTGCAGACATCTGCAGCATTCTGAAGTGGCCTGCTTTTGTCCCAGAGTTTGGATTCCAATGAATTTGATATGCATCACATTTAGAAGTATCGTAATTTATATGATCTCCAAGAAAACAAAAATAAAAACTAAGTCCAACTGATGCTATCTTAATCAGAGTATTGGACAGCTGTTGTTTTCTTTTACATTTTTTTTAAATTACATTTTTTTTTCAAATTTATAAGATAATCAGGAGTTTTACATATAATATTATCATTTTGCAATTAAATAATAAGTGTAGAATTTAGTCCTCTGAAAAACTGACCTAGGTGTACTTCGTGATTTTACTCAATTCAGTTCGACATCAACATATTCACCTTTTTTCAATGGATTAGTATTTTTGATATGGTTTTCTATAATATTGATGGGAAAAAAATAACTTTTGGTTGTTGTTTTTTTGCTTTGCTTTTTTATATACATACTGTTTGCTTAATGAGAAATTGATGAATGATAACATCTGGCAAGAAGGAAAAACATATGGTCTAAATAGATGTTTCTATAGAGGTTAAAACTGGCTGTGCAGTTTTCTATGGTTACCATTGTGATTGACAAGAACATAAAATAAATCATTCATTTCTCTCCCCTCTGAGTGGGTCCTCTGTATCATCAAAGACACTGGGGGGTAAATCTGCAATGCGGTATGTAAGGAATTAGACACGCAAGATCCATTAACATAAATGGGATTTGTGCACCTAATTCCCCACGCACTGTGTAGAAAATCTACCCTTAGGATAAAATATTAATGTTTTCTTCATTCTGTTTTTCATTTCAAATGTAATTGCCTTTTTTTAACATGGGAGGAATGCCTAACATGTTATGTAAAATATTGCTTACGAGCCTTTAGGACTGATGCTAAAAAAGAAAAGAGGGGATCATATATCTGATTTGCTAAAGAAGAAACAAAGAACATAGCGTGCAAAATGATGAAAATAGTAATGGCATGACAAGTCAAGTTGCTCCAATAAACTCTAGTTACTTTACTTCTGAAATCATCCAATGGATTTATTATTGCCCTATAAGTGACTTTACTAAAAGCACCTTGCACTGCATAGGACAAAAAATAATCAATCACATGTTGTGTATTTATTTACTTTGTTTCTTTGTTGATATTCATGAAGGCCTTTATACCTAATGTGAGTCACAGATACAGACTAGTTTTTACTTACTGCACATACAAACAAAGCAGTATGATTATTGTTATTAAGCAATATCCTTTGTCTCTTCAAGGAATAAGAAAAGATTTGGATTATTTAAACTGTTTAGAAGACATAAAGTACATACATGTCTATTGATATAACATTGGATGGAATAATGGTCTCATTGTATGCAATTATTTATGTCATTTTATTTTTGGGTGTGCCATTAAGTAGTGTTGATTTCTGGACTAGACCTGGAAGTTTTCTTAGAAAGATTTTCAAAGTGGTTTTCCAGTGCTTTCTTCCTAGGGGTTTGTGAAAAATAGAGAGTGATTGGCCCAAAGTTACCCAACTGGCACCTTGCCTTATGCCTCTTAACCACAACACCAAGCTGGTCTTATATCTTACAGTTTGATATATTAATATATGTCTATGAATGAATTAATACACGTATATGTATATGAAAAAAATTCTGTAGTTCTACAGATGTATTTAAAAATAACTGGTTGCAATATGTAGTAATGCCATAAAGTAGGGTCTGAAATGAAATTCAGCGACACATCTCTACAAAATATAAAAATGAATATTGGATGGTGCAATTTTTTGCATTATAAGCTTTCTATCTTATCTCTTGAGGGCATTTGGATCTTGTCCATATTTTTTGTTTGGAAAAAGCAATTGCTTCTTCGACTCCCCCCTTTTCATTTTTAATGTGGTTGGATATTTCCAGGGAATAATCAAAATGGTTAAGCCTATCATGGCTTCCAGCTCTTCTTCTACCCATGCTTTTTGATTTTCTGAAAGGCCCTAAATGTGATTTATCAGCAGGTCCTGAAAATTAAAGTGGAGATGATGCTGATCAAGTTGCTGATTTGATTGTGTTGTTGCTACCATGAGGATGGGTGGGTGGGTGGGAGTTTATGGGGTTTTATTAAATAGTGGATTTTTTAAATATTGTAAACTGCCTAGAGTCATTTATCTGTGAGTTAGGTAGTTATATATATTTCTTTAATAAATAAGATAAAGGGCCAATGAAACTTCAGAACCAGAATACAAGAAAGATTAGACAATGGCACATGCCCATTTGAAAAAAAAAAGTCCACAAATTGTGGGTCTGGATACTAGACTTAGACTGGCTTGGAAATTAATATCCCAGATACATTTCATAAGATGATTCCAACCTTCAGTAGGCAGAAGCTCTCCCAAAATTGGAATTTTCTTTTGACCTTTTTTTTACCCAACTTGATTTAACATAGATCTCTGAGAACCAGTGGTGGCAGATTGGTTATATATGGAGCAAGAAAATAATGAGATCATTCCAAGTTCTGGTGCCCATTGAACCTAAACCTGTATCTAACTACATGGCAGTATTATTGATGCATCTCAGAAATGAAAGAATAGCTCTTATAAATTTGAACTGGTATTCTATGGTATTAAAAGTACAATTTGAACTCCATAAAGAAGCACATACATACATACATACATACATAAATACATACCTTGCAGGCTAAGGGAACACAACTCAAAACTGATCTGAAAATCTTGATTATTTTCTTAAAATGGAGAAAAATGCACTTCTCAATGAACTGATTTCATTGCCTGGGAATGATGCTGGTACATTAAGTTTCACTCAATCAAAACCTATTTTCCACTTCATCATTTGCCTTCTGTCCCCTGCCCCAAAATACTGTTTAATATTCATCAATTATCATTATCTGAGGATTTTTTTTTTAGTAAAATAGAATTCTTTATTGGCCAACTGTGATTGGACACAAAATAAACTTGTCTTTGGTGCATATAGTTTGACAGTGTTGAGGGAATTATTTGTTTCACAGGGTGATAGCATTTGGGGAAAAAAAACTGTTCTTGTGTCTAGTTGTTCTTGTATACAGTGCCCTGTGGTGTCATTTTGAGGGTAGGAGTTCAAACAATTTATGTCCAGGATGTGAGGGGTTTGTAAATATTTCCCCAGCCCTCTTTTTGACTTATGAAGTATGAGTTGGCACAGAAAGAACATTCTTTGTTGTGCTTTTTTGATGACATTTTTGATGTTAGGTGCCCATTTTAGGTCTTGTGATATGATAGGACCTAGAAATTTGAAGGTCTCTGTTGATACTATTGATACTATTTTGTCTAATATTGTAAGAGGTGGCAGTATGGGACGGTTTCTCCTAAAGTCTACCACCATTTCTATGATTTTGAGTGTGTTCAGTTCAAGATTGTTCTGGTTGCACCCTGAGGCTAGTTGTTCAACCTCCTGTCTCTATACGGATTCATCATGTCTTGAATGAGACCAATCACTGTTGTATCATCTACATATTTCAGTACTTTAACAGATGGATTTTTTGAGGTGCAGTCATTGGTATATACAGTAGAAAGAAGACAAGTGGAGAGAGCACACTGCCTTAGGGAGGCCTTGTGCTAATAGTACAGGTATCTAATGTGATTCTGGCTTTACCTGCTGCTTCCTATTGCTTAGGAAGCTTATGATCCATTTACAGGTATGTTCAGGTACAGATAGCTGGGTTAGTTTTGTTAGAAGAATGTCTGGAATGATGGTGTTGAATACTGAACTAATGTCTACAAAGAGGACCATTGCATAGGCTTTTGGAGATTCAAGATTTTGTAGGATGCAGTGCATTGTAGGATATTACCAGCATTATCTGTCAATCTATTTGCTTGGTATGCAAATTCCAGAGGGTCTAACAGTGGGTCTATGATGGTTTTCATGTGGGACAGCACTAACTTTTCAAAGGTTTCCATAACTACAGATGTTAGAGCAACTGGTCTGTAGTCATTCAATTCCTTGATGGAGGGCTTTTTCAGCACTGGGATGATACTAGAGCGTTTGAAGTAAAAAAGGACATAGCACATCACTAGTGATTTATTGAAGATTCGGGTGAAGATGGGAGCCAGACTTTTAAGCAAGAAGGAGTTATTTGTCTGGGCTTTGTGATTTTCCTGGCTTTTGTCTGTGAAATAAATCTAGCATTTCCTTTTCTGTGATCACCAGAGGTTGTGAACCCAATGGGATGGAGTCAGTTGTATGAGGTTTGTCTGTTGTTGTTGAGTCTGATATCGGTCAGTTGTAGGAGGCTTGGCTGTTGATTGTGTGTCTGGGATGGGGGTTGTGAAGATAGGTGGCTGTGGTTTCCTTTCAAACCTGCAGTAATATCTGCCAGTTGTTGATTTCCTTCAGCCTGGGAAGGAGTTTTGCCATAACTGGTGATATTTCTGACTGTTTCCTAAATGTTTGCCAGTTCATTTGTTGAGAACTGATTTCTTAGTTTTTCAGAGTAGCTTCTTTTTTCTGCTCTGATCTCCCTTGTTAATATGTTTCTGGCCTGATTGTACAGCATTCTATCACCTTTTCCATAGGCTTTCTCTTTGGAACAACATAGCTGTTTAACTTTAGCTATGAGCCAAGTTTTATTGTTACTGTATATTTGCAAGTTCCTGGTTGGAATACATAGGTCTTCACAGTAGCTGACATATGATGTTACACTATCTGTGAGTTCATCTAAGTCTGCATAGATGTATTTTTTCCTCCATTTAATACATAATAGCCTATTCTGCAACCATTTGACATACTTATTAAAAAATGGGAATTTCTACCTCATTCAGTTGGAACATGAGGTTTTCTTTGTTTTTCTGTTCTATTTGTCATCTCTGTTCCCAAAGTTCTAAGAAACCTTGTGAAAGAGCTTTAGAATGATGAATATACTTTGCTGGCTTTAGAATGTGGTCTCTGTTTAGTAATCAAAAGTATGAAATGTAAGAAGGACAAAAACTTAAGCAAAAATATCAAGATCTAAAGTTTAGAATTGTATTTGCACAGAATTGGAAACACGAGGACATCCCAAAAGAGGAATGGTGATTAGAAAAATACTAGAATGTGAAAAATTTGATAGATTGATGATGGAAATCAAAGAAAAAAATTAAGTGCCTATTATAAAATATGGGAAGTATTTTACCAATGGTTAGACAATAAAAACAAGAAACAGATATAGAAAGAAATTATGATGTATTAGTGAGGTAAAATGTTAAGAAATGTTAAGTAGTTATATGAATATGATTTTTTGAAAATGGTATGATACAGCATTATATAATATTATTGCTAAGTTATATACTAATATATAGGTAAATATAAGTGGTACTGAAAAACGAATTTACACACAAACGGCTTGCGAACTGATGGATGATGTAAAATTGATTTATATAATGAAAAAATAAAAAAAATTGAATATAAAAAGATATAAAGTTAACATTGGTGGGAGATTCTGAATGTTCTTAACTGACTTTGCTATGTCAACTGTGGCAAAAAAAATGGGTTAATCTAATCCACACATTTGTGTTTGAATTAGGCAAAGAAACCTACATGTTTTGTTTTGTTTTCATTTCAGGTAACCAGACTACTATATGAAGGTCTCTGAATGAATTAGCAGCAGCTGGGGGTAGAATTAGCATTGTAGCCTTCCAGACAGCTTATATTTCCAAGGTTCCGCTACTAAAATGAATAACGTGTGCTCCTCTAAACAGTTGTTGGATTCAAATTTATACTTAGCCTAGTGGAAAAAAACATCTGGAGGATTATATTTTGCCCATCTTTGGTTTAGTTCATAAAATAGTTGTAGGTAATACAAGAAGAAAACTTTTATTTTTATTAAGTTTCCAATTTCTATTCAGAGCTGAAGTGTATTTGCTGAAGAATACACACACACACACACATACAC
>JAEANM010002106.1:0-25466 GCA_017656035.1 Myanophis thanlyinensis
GCCAAGAAAGGTTATAAAATGGGGCAAAACTCACTTAACAAATGTTTCATTTAACAATAGAAATGTTGGGCTCGGTCATGGTTGCAAAATTATTTTTTTTTACTGAAAAACCTCTCTTAAAATTAAGGTGCGAGTTATAAGCCGCTGCGCTTTATAAGCCGATAAATACGGTAGTTCCTGATGTTTGCTATAGCATATTAACAAATACATATATCTTCTTGTGTTTTATTCTAAGGGAGCCCAACCAATAAACAAATGCAAACTATTTATTTTTATTTTTACTCATTTTTATTACATTCTTATATTTAGGATGACAGTATTCCTAATACATCTTACTATTATTATGAGATAACAATAGTAAGAAAACAATTGTTGTTCAGTCACTCTTGTGTCTGACTCTTCATGACCCCATAGACCATAGCATGCCCTGTCCTCTACCGTTTGTCCAAATTCATATTCATTGCGTCAGTGACATGATTCTGTATTGGAATGTATTCTGTATCCTGTGCTTTGTGTGATTGTACTGAATGGAGGCTCATTCAATTTCACTGCAGACGTTGTGCATTTGACAATAAAGGATTGAATTGAATTAACCCTCTCATCCTCTGCTGTCCCCTTTTCCTTTTACCTTCGATCTTTAAACAAACAACAGTCACTTAAAAACAAAATTTTAAAATCTTTCTCACAGGACAGTTGATGGATAACTTACTTAGTCTCACATATTAAGTCTTCATTTTATTCTTACTCCATTCGGTTTCATGAGAATTCTTGGTTTGGGCTCCACTCATTTCCATTATTTCATTGTGTATATACCCCCAAATGGCAATTCCACCAAAGGGCAATTCCTCTGCATTTATCATAATTGAAATACCTGAAATCTATGTGGTTGCCAAAGGTTGACACTGCCTTGACGGCACATAATCAGTCTTGATTATGTATTGCAAGTTAAGAGCATCCGGGTGAAATATTGGCATGGGTTTGTATCTTGTGTCTCAAAAGGAGGAGAAATGTTGGCTGTGTTCTTTTTTTATTTGAGTGTTACATTCTTTATTCACCCCATACTGAATGTATTTTACTTTCTGTTGTAGATGAAAGTTGCCTTATCCAAATCTGCCCGAGAAAAGATGAGACAGAAGAAGAGAGAAGAAAAGGAGCACCAGCAAATTAGAGATCTGGGGAAAAAGGAATCCAACCCTTGGGAATTGCTCAAGATCAGTGAATCAGAAAAGATGACAACCGACAGCAGTAATCCATTATTTCTTTAAAGATTCTTTAATATGGTTATCAAAATGACTTCCATCTTAGGTTCTGGAGCATGCACACAAGGTGTTTTTTTTAAGTGCTCCTTCCTAGTTCTGAGGATGATTTTAATAAGTGGTGCTGCAGGCAGATAAATGTACCATAAGGAATACAGTTAAAAAAGATATTATCTAACAGCATGACTGTTAGATAAAAATCTGATTGTTCCTTTATCCAGATCGTTGTTGTTTGCATTCATCAGTTTTATCTGTAACCTTACAATATAATTTATAATAATTTTGTAATACCTAGTAAAAATGTTGCTTCCTATACTTGGTTAAAGAGAACATATAGAGAGAGCATTATGGAAATATTCTAAAAGGGCCTTTGTTTATTTCTTTGTCCTTAAGGAAATGTTGCTTTCAGTCCTTTGTTGAAAAGAACATCAAGTATTAAAAAAGCACAGCCTTTGATCTTGTTAGACTCAGGTAATCATTTTATTTGTTTCTTTGTTTATTTATTGAATATTTCTCTCTCCTCCTTCTAAAATACAGCATTAACAAAAACTACCTTTTCTAATTGTCATTAAACATTGGTCGAAACTAATAATATAACTAAAGATTTGTGCCTTCATCATGTTAGGAGCAAAAACACTACTGAAAAGTATGTTTTTCAAAGACCAGCCTGCCTTCTAGTCCACATCTCATTTATTTCTTATAGAAGTGGGATTTTAAACAAATCCTCTCTAGATTTCTAAACAGGATAATAGTAGTAAAGCCTAATCTGTCCTTTCTAGATTTTGACACTCACATTGTGCTGGCAGTATATATTTTCAACCAGTATAGGAACCTTGTTTCCTTAATCAGCCAATATACTGTTTGCACCAATCCTGCAGGCTTCTGGAAGGGTATTTAAAAACTGACTTTTTCCCCCTGGGTGTTTGGGTTGGGAAAAACAAGAGTCCCCAACAAATGAACTATAGTTCACTTTACTTCTGATTGCTGTGGTATTGCCATAGTCCATTTTTAACCCTACGTCCTGTTTACTTTGGCATTTGTTTGATGAGCTATTCTACGCCACCCAGAGTCACGTCTGAATTGGGCGGCCCTATAAGCGCAATAAATAAATAAATAAATGGCTTATTCACATCACAGAGTTAGGTCACTTTTGCATAATCAAATGGATGAAGTTGCAGGTGAAGACTCTCCAGGTCCACAGATGCCGTTTAAGGATCGGATGTTACCTGTCACACAAAGTTCTGAAATAATGGAACCTTCAGATCTGAGACCCTTCCCCAAGCCTGAATTTGCTCTTTTGGAAGCCTTGCAGTACCTTGCTGACAATGATTGGTATGTTTCTCAGTCTCTTATCTTTTTTTTTTTTTAAATTATGTTCATCTTTGGGGTGAAACAGAAAAAATCCTATTGGACACAATTAAATAAAAAGCAATTGCCACAGTATTTTACTCTTAATGTAAAATATTACTTTTAGTTATATTTACTTATATATTTAATATTTACTTTTAGATTTTAGGGTTTTTTAGAAGCGTGATAAAAATGTGTAAGTTGAGAATTTTTAACGAATCTGAGCTGTTTGTCTATTCTGTGCAGTGTACATATTTCATTTTTTGTTTCAACATAGGGAGAAGAAAATTGAAGGCCTCAATTCAATTAGGTGCCTTTCTGCCTATCACTCTGATGCTCTCACGGCAAAGCTGCATGAAACTAGTTTGGCTGTTGTGCAAGAAGTAAGTTTTTCCCCTGTTTCTTCAGATCTCATTGGGGGAAGAGTACTAAATGACAAGATGTTTGCTATTAGTTGCTTTTTTTTGTAATTTGTACTTTTAATTATTGCATTCCTTTAATTTACTCTAAATGAAGTTAGCTGCTTCCGGAACTTAATTGTCTTAATACCTATGGCCTCAACTTTTAATATTTCCGACTATGGTATATTAACTGTGACTCTAGGCCTCCAAAGCTTCTAATAAAAAGGGCATGCAAAAAATGTATAAATATGCAAAAAACAACAACACATATTTGCTTGGCTGTATCTTCATTTTAGTAATACTTTAGTTAGAAAATGATTCACAAAGTAATTTTCTGTGTAGCATTTCTGGCCTACCAAATTTAAGCAAAATTATCTAGGTTTTACTTTTCTGATTTATCATATTTTCTACTAAATATGTAGCTTAAAGCACAAAAGTGTGCATATACAATCTTGTACAACCCTTGATGTACAACCCTTGATGTACAGCCATTTCATGTTATGATATTACTGAACAAATGGTTGTACCCACACAATGCTGTTCACACACACCTTCACACCCTCTTTGTTTGGGTTGGGGGAAGCCGTCAAGAAACTGCCTTATCTAACGACTATGAAATTTGATTAGTGATGGCAACCAGGATCACAGAGATTGCTAAGCAATGCATTCACGCTTTACAACTCCATTGCTTAACAGCAGAAATTCCAGTTGCTATGATAAGACAAGGACTACCTGTTCAGGTAATCCTTGGTTAATGACCATTCGTTCAGCAAGTGTTTGAAATTATCAACAGCACTGAATGAAAGGGCTTATATACAGCCATTGCAGCACCCTGACAGTCATGTGATTGTGATCTGGATGCTGGGCAACCCATTCATATTTAGGGCCATGATCACCTGGTCACCACATGCAATCTTCCATGCCAGCTTCCTCATAAAGGCAATGGCTGCAAGCCAGTGCTACCTACCCAAAGAAACCCCTCTGGTTTCTGGGGACTGGCTGACAAAACTCCCTCCCAAAATCCAAGAAGGAAATTCTTAAGAGCAAAAGTGCTGCTTGGTGGAGAAATTCCCCATCAATCTGTTAGGCAGCACCTTTGCCATCGAGGAGGATGGGTGTAAAGGATTCCTCTAATTTCTGGAGAATGGCTCAAAATGCCCAATGTTGCAATGGCCAATTGCTTGGACTCTGTGCTTGGAAGGGAGGGGAACTCCAGCACTACACTGGAGAACATCTCGGATCATGAAGATCTGAGTTCTTTTCTCCAGCCCAGAACTGAAGTTCCCCCTTCAGCAAGCAGCTCTTTTACTCCATCTGCTTAATGACTTGCTCAATTGCTTAATGATTGGCAATGAAGAGAATTGAGATTTCAGTTGTTGAGTGAAATGGCCATGTGGATATCTTGCTTAACAATCACAACAATTAATGCTCTAAATTCTGGACTTAATTGTGGTTGTCAAGGACTACCTATATTTAAGCCCTGCTAAATATAGTGCTTATCTGCTTAGAACAGATTAAAAGCCTGTCTATTCAAGTATTCTTATGCTACTATTTATCACCAAAACTGATGTGGGAAATCTAAAGACATGAATGGAGTTAACACCTTTCTGTTCATATATCCAGCAAGAATTGATCCAGCCCCTTGATAATTTCATTTGTTCTTTTCTGGGAAGACATAAAGAATGACAGTTAGAACAACATCTTTAAAACTTTAATACAGTTTTTTGATACAATTTGGTATCTAAGAGCTCATTATAGTATTCTAAAGTTTGTCACATAATACATTTCCCCTTTTTCAAATTACAGGGAACATTTGCTTATTTTCACAACAGTGAGCTTGCCTTTTTCATAATAGTGGCACATTGGGTTCACATTTTTCTAAAGTTATCTGGGGGGAGAAAAACATTCCTAGCCAATTACTTGCATCTCAGGCTGCCTTTTCAGATAAATGACTTTTTGTCTGTGTGTGCCAATGGTACATCAGCACTCATTCCTCTGACTGGCTGTAAATTCCAAGGAGACAGCCATGTTTGTAAGAAGGGAATTAAACAACTAATGCCAACACAGTTACTTAACATATAAGCATTTCTTAGCAAGTGCGTTCTTCATTAGCTCCAGAAGGTGGCAGTTAAACCTAGTTAATCCAATTTAATGTGTAATATTGTGTTATATTGTTGCATTTATTGTGATATCCCATGTAACATGCTTGCATGCCCATATAATTTTATGTAATGTAATGGCTTGATGGGGGATAAGATGGGGGGGCGGATTCAAAATCAGCAGTGTTTTGCCAACTGTTGCTGATTCAGGTCTTTCTTTTCTAGGTGAAAAATTTACGTTCTGTTGTTTCCCGAGCTGCGGTTGTTTGTTTAGGAGATTTATTCAACTACCTGAAAAAGAGCATGGACCAAGAATTAGATAATACAGTTAAAGTCCTTTTGCATAAGGCTGGGGAATCAAACACCTTCATTAGGGAAGACGTTGACAAAGCACTGAAAGCTATGGTTAATAATGTGACTCCTGCACGTGCTCTTTCTTCTCTGATCAATGGAGGTCAAAGGTAGAATTTTGAATTATGGTCTTTTAGATGCTTTCTTGACTCTGCTTAAAATAAAATTGATAGAACTGTTAAGCAAATCTAATCATTATCAAAAGTCAGCTCAGCCTATTACAGTTCTGATGATTAATCTAAGAGAATTTCTTTTCCTTTAAACATAGGTATGAAAATGAGCAAATTTGAGAAGCAGAATGTGGCTTTATGCCCACTAGAGAGTATGCAGACCATATTTTATCTCTAGAGTGAGACATTGTGAGATGTATGAATGGGAAAAATAAAATGTACATTTCTTGATTTACAGAAAGCATATTGTAAAGTGAATCTGTTCAAATTATGGAACATTTTGCATTTATATTGGGTTGAGACAAGATTGCTAAACATGGTTACAGCAATATCATGGAAATAATGCATGCATGAGATTAATGAATTAGTGGATAATTCATCAAGAAATAAGTTAAGGATGTGTGATAATCCCTTGATTGTTTAAAATTGTTTGACTTCAGGTCAAATGTATAAAGACTGTTAATAATGAAGATAATGTGACCGTTGGGAATTTGAATGTGTCAAGTGATATTTTACTGTCTGAAAACATGAAAGATATGCAGTGAGTGGTGAATTGCATGATGCAATTGATGCTTAATAGAGAAAATGGGATGAATATAATAAGCTATACATAAATAGTGAAAAATTTGAACAATTAGATAAATATATGTGCCTTGTTAGAGAGAATATTTTGTAAACAGGAATATAGGAAAATAACAGTTCCACCTCTTTTTCTTGTCCACAATATGTATAGGCCAAAAACCATTCTCATTCTGATGAGAGTGATGATTTCCATCTATCTTTAATTTTAGTGAAAAGCTGATTTGGGTTTTGTGTCATTCCTTGTGACTACATAAGAAGTTACTCTTGTATGATGTACTCAAGAAGTGTGAGGTAAAACAAGAAGAAATAGGGTCAAGAATGAAAGAGTGCTGGATGAATGAGAATAAACTGTAAAAGTGATTGAACAGTACCTAAAATGTTATGGTGAAATGGGTTTTTTCATTTACTATCGATGGATAGAATTGATTATCTCTTGAAAAAGAGAGAAAAATGTATGAAGCCATGTACAGACATGATAGAATCAAAGATGGAAAGGTAGAATAATGGATGGTTCAAGTGTAAACTAGATCTGCTTATATTTCCTTTTCTTATGTCTTTAATAAACTATTTTACTCCCTTCTTGCAATGTACAGTACATAAGCTGGTTTAAGCGTTTTTGTAATCCATTTTGGAAGCCATAGTGGAAAGACAATATATAAGGAAGCGATGGCTGTCCAAGAAAATATTCAAACATGCTTATTAGCATGAGTTCTTCTATTGTTATTTCTTTTCTTTTCTTTAAAACATTTCCTTAGCTTTGATGATCAAAAACATAACCTTGTCTGGATTCCTTTTGCTGCAATACATCTGCATTTTAATCTGGAATTGTGTTGTTTGGAGTGGCCCTACATAAAGGGCCTTGCATTGCTACTAGTCAAATGCATTAAATTTAGCTCCAGATATCTGGGATTTTATACCTTTGTTATCTTGATTCAGTTATAAAATGTATAAGAATTTTCAAAAGGTCTTTCAGCATCACTGTTGCAATAAATAATCATGCATTTTTCTAAACTCTATATGATTTTTATTCTTACCAGCCACTTAAATACAGCAGTAAGAAGATGCACTGCCCAACATTTGTCAGATGTTGTAGAGCACATGGGACCGGGACGTATATTGTCTGGAATTAAGGATATAACAGACAAGATTTTGTCCGCTGTGGCCAAATTTGTCCAGGATGGTTCACAAGAAACAAGGTGAGCAGATGCAGAGAGTGAAGGGAAATGCTGAATGGCATGCTTTTTGAAATAAGCAAGGACATGAACACATTTTAGACTGTTTTGTATGAAAGCTTAGGTTTCTACTTTAATTCTTGAAGAAATATCAAGCTGGTATGACAAATCAAAGAAAAACTAAGAATCCCAAAAGGCGTTTTCAGGTTTGAAAATTTATCACATACAGGAAAACACTGATTTAGGTTTCTGTAGTTTCTTACTGACTTAGATTTTTATAAAATGTGGCCTTTTGTTTCTCCATTCTGGAGGCCTCATGTATAGGGTGTTTTACATGCAAAAAGGAGACATGAAAATTTTGTTGACAAAAGCTGAGAAATTCCAAAATATTAATGTGAGGAGAAATGTAAAAAAATGAGAAGTTATTATATATTTTGTTTTTAGCCCATCACATTAATGGATTGAGTCCTTCTGCTTAAGCTGTTATATTTATGGGAAATAATAATAATATCAGGTATTTTTTATGGAACTAAAATATAATTTCCTACATCTGATACTACTGTGAGTGTTCACAGATTTGTTTGGAGACTATAATTTTCATTTCACAAACTAGTAAATAGTGACATATGTCCGCTGATTTTCAAGTATGCAAGAAGGGTAGGAAGATAAGAGAATCACCTATCACTCACAGTTTAGTTAGTATGTTGGTTCATATTTTTTTTCCTAGATATTCCAGATTTCTGCTTTCTGGCCAGGAAGCAGAAATCTGGAATATCTAGAAAAAAAATATATCCAAGGTTTATATGACTGCATCCTAAAGCAAGTACATTTAGAAATGGAATTTTGCTTAATTTCATGAGTATATGTATTAATAAAACTGATTTTGTGATGTTTGTAGATACTATGGGCGAAAAATGCTTTTCACTTTGATGACACACACAGATTTCGATAAAATGCTTGAAAAGCATGTACTGCCAAAGGACTTGCCTTATGTTAAAGAGACAGTCAGCAATTTGCGCCAGAAGGTATGTTGAAAAGCATTCCAAAATAAGACTGAATAAAAATAAGCCATACATTCCTATTAATCAGGGGAGTAATAATGAACTAACATGCTTGGATAAATATATATGATATATTTAGATATAGATATATGGCTTGGATAAATTTACAGTAAAATTGTGCAATATTAAAACTGCAGTATTTTAAGTATCATTATACCTCTCTGCCTTTTGATTTAATGTAAAGTTATTTTTCTAGCTCCTCTTTAGCAGATCTGTTTCTGTGAGAAACTTTTCTAAGTTATGCTTTTGTTATTTAATTAGAATGTATTAATCTTTGAGATATATTAAGGCTAAATACCTATTTCGTAGCACTTAGATTTCAATTTGAAAATAAGTTTTGAGTCTTGGAACTCCATCAAGTCCTTTGCTTTAACACTGAGGAAACATTAAATGTTTTCATTCATTATTTTATCATGTAAAATGTTTTTATGAAAACTTGCTTCATTTATTGTTTTACATTTTATATTTTCTCTGTTCTCTATTTTCTCTTGTATTTACATATTTACAAGTATTTGAAGTTTTTTGAGTCAACCCATATTTTATAAACGTGCCTTTGTTTCTTGATGTTGTTATATTAGAGACAAATGAAGATATGAACCAACATAAAGAGAATTGAAATAAACATTTTTTAAAATTCTTGTTACACAATTTCAGGGACTTGGGGAGATGCCAATAGTTACACCCTCAGCCAAAGGAAGGCGTTCTCATACTGGCAACACAGACAATTCAAGATCAAACATGTCACGCGAAGTACTTAATGCTAGTGACAGGTATGGTTGTGCTTTCCTGCTTCAAAGATTCCATCTAAATAGCATCTTTCAGATGTTGCAAATTTAAAAGAAACTAATGTTTATTTTAAAAATGTATATAGTTACTACATATAAACAGGAATGACAGTTGTTCTTTGTTCAGTATAAGTGGAAAATTGAACATGGAAGCATAAAAAAATTGGAACAGAAGAAAATACCATATTAACATTTCAGAACTTCCTTCTTATGTGCATGTTATGGTTGCTTCTTTTTAATAACTAAATTGTCAGGTTGTATGCATTTTGTCAGAAGTCAAAAAGTTAAATAACATTTTCCTTATGTTAGTACTTGAAAAGTTTTTTAAAAAACTGATTTGTCACTGTTGACACTATAAAATCAAAGCTTGTACCTAAGTAAAAAGAAATCATCCAAGGAATATTGTCAAGACTAAAAGGGTATTGAGTATATATTTTGATTGTTCAATTAATTTAGGAGTAATACAGTATTTCTTTTAGTCTTGCCACAAGGATATATGGTTGAAGCTTGAGAGTTAGAAGTAGATACTTACTTGGGGGAGTTTATTTTTAGTACATTCTTTCCCGTGAGAAGCAAGGTCATTTCATCTGCACCTGGAGGGGCTGGAATTGGCGATTAGCTTTGGATGCCATCCAAATTGGATTGGAGCAACGAGAGCATGTGGTGGTTTGGGGGAAGAAACTTTGACTTTATTGTTGGGTGGGGAAAACGCAGGTATTTAGATTTGGGTTTTCTCCAGATGTGCTAGTATGATGTCTTCAATAAAATCTCATTCTAAGGACAATTGTTGCTTTGGAGTTTTGACTACATTGGGGCGTTAGCTGGAATACTGACAATATAATTATTTTCAAACTAGCAGTTTATTACAGTATATGGTTTTACATTTAATGGAATTTCTTATGGTTTCATCATAATCACTACTTGATCTGAAAGATAGAAATATTTTCCAGCTCAATGAAAAATGCTTCAGTTTAGACTATGTAAACCTAGTAATGTGATTTCTGGATTTGCAGTTGATAATTTCTGAGTCCCTCTTTCTTACTTAATTTTGATATCAATCATTGTTGCATTAAACTCTCAGTAGTAGGTACACTTCTTTGTATTCGTGTTCCAAATAAACATTTTCAGGATTTGATTTCTAGCCCACTAATGTTATGGACTGATCTCTATAGGATCCAAGAAAACTCAGTTGTTGTTTTTCTGTAATGTTTTAGAAGCTAATAAATTTAATAACTTTAAACCTATTGAAGTAATACAGTACATATATAGAAAGATCCATGGACTATGGATCTTTCTATACATGTACTGGACTATACAGGAGATTGAACTATACAATTACAGAATGCTCTCATTATTTTTCACAACAGAGAGATTAGAGAAATACGTGACCTATCCAGGAAATTAGTTCCTCGCAATGCTTTGGAAAGTGCTGAATATGTAAAGTTTATAACAACTTTACTGAATGCAAAAGATTTCCGGGATCGAATTAATGGAATTAAACAACTGTTAGCAGACACAGAGAACAACCAAGACCTTGTTGTTGCGAACATTGTGAAGGTAACATTATATAGGTTACAACAGGACCTTCAGTGTTCTCTCTAGAACTGGCAGTAAATCACATTGGTGATAAATTATGCTATTTACATTGAAAAATGAAATAGAAATGCAAGAAACAAATGACTCTAAGGAAAAAAAAAAGTAATTCACTAACCCAATAGACAGACTCATAGTCACAATTGGAGGGAGGGAACAAAGATAAAGAAAGAAGCCTTATATGTTGTCAAAACATTGGTCCATATAGCCCAGTATTGTCTGTTCTGGCAGCAAGAACATGGCATAGCAAGAATGTTATTTTGAGTTCTATTTCCTGAGCTTCGCTACTATGGAGAAAGTGGAATTATGTAGAATATATTTCATGTGTTGCATCTGTCACACTGCAGCTGTCCAGAATATATTTATTTATTAATCACATTTATATACCTTGCCAGTACATGTAACCCTCCTGCAGGATGAATTTTTGGTAGCTGCAAGATGGCAGGTGTAACATAAGAAAGACTATTGACATAACTAAGGCATGACTTTCTCATAAAATACTTGGTTAAGTTTAAGACATAAAACTTCCCAATACCTTGGTTTTTTTTTCTGAACCCACATTCAACAACACATTATTATAGATTAGAATTTAATTTTAGTCTTGAGACTAAATGTATTTTATTTTACTATATCAAAATAGCTGGCTAGAAAAAATGTAAATACTTAAAACAATATTAACATATTGAAACTTCAAACTTAATAATGGTGGGAATACAAAATAAAGGCAGAGATGCCAGGAAATGATAAACAGAACACCTCCAAAAAGTACACTCTTGATTCTTGTGTCCTGATAGATTCCAGATACTAGAAATATTGCCAAGAAAAACAAACATATCTTCAGGAGTTGGAATAATATGGTCTCAGTGGTTAAGTTACTTCCAAATTTTGGACCAGAGTCAGGATTGTTGTTGTCACCATGGATCAATTTTACTTCCATTGGCAAAATCATTGCAACCCATTCCACTCCCCAAACATTATCTGAAGTATTCAATACACACAGTAAACCTATTGTGTTATATTCATTTATGATTATAGGAAAATAATTTCATGTTACTCAAAACGACTTTCACTAGTTTATCAGGACAGAGCAGTTCAAGAAGCTCATAGTTTCAGAGGCTACATAAATAACTTTTATTGCATCATCTTGGAGAAATGAGCCACAGTTTATTTCTTCAAAAGCTCCAGGCATGTTGGAACTTGTATGACATAATATGTCAATATTTTCCATGTATATATTACAGTATTAAATGTTTATAGAGAAAATGATAGCTTCACGAATCAGGTCACTCTTTGTCAGCTTTGCAGTGAAATAAAGTAACTATCAGGTGGAACATAAATATAAATACATGCCCATTGCATTATGCAGTGTAAGCAATATTATATAAAGGGGTTTCCTATCCTTTGGGTGACTTAACAATTCTTCAGGATATTCCACCAGTGAAGCAATATATGAAAGAAAAAGAACTTATTTGGGTTTACATTCAAATTACTAGAAAAGTTGGGACCTGAACACATTTCTGTAAGATTCCATGTTTTAAACCTGACAGTTTAAATATATATTTGGCCAAAGAAAATAATTCAAACTATTGTAATTATGTCTGTCTAGATCTTCGATGCCTTCAAGTCTCGCTTACACGACTCAAATAGCAAAGTCAATCAGGTTGCTTTAGAGACCATGCACCAGTTGATTCCTCTGTTGAAAGAGAAACTGTCTCCTGTTATCAACATGTTAATTCCTGCCTTGGTTGATAACAATCTGAATTCTAAGAACCCAGGCATCTATGCTGCTGCCACCAATGTCATCCAGGCTCTTTGTCAACACTTAGGTAAATCGACTGTTTTTCTTTCATCTGCTACACTGAGCTTTAAAGTGTACTGTTGCAAAAAAAAAAAAAAGAGGGGAACTAAACAATTTGGAATTTATGGGTTTTTATTTATCTGCTTATAATGCAAATGTGGATTTATTACTGCTTGATTTTTCAGTTTGTAAACATTCCTGTAATGTACCAGTCTCATTTTAACAATACTTTAGGGCAAGTTAAGAAGTTTGGCAGGATGTAGGAAAACTCATACATAAGTTCCACATATATTGAGCCATGGTTTAGATTACCCATAGTTTGTTGATTATCTTGTTAGAAAGGCCCATTCAAATTAAACTATTGGCCCATGTTGCTTTTTTTTAGATTTTATTAATCCAGCCTTTATTATTATAAATAACTCAAGGCAGTAAACATACATAATAAGGAAATTGGGCTGAATGACTGTCATAAGGTCATCCAGCTGGCTTTCATGTCCAAAGTAGGACTGGTTGGGGACCTTACCCTATTTTTTGTAGCTCCCAATTAGACTAAATTGGGCTACTAAAATGTGACCAATATTTTTATCTATTTGTATGCTGTCTCAATCACCTAGGCAACTTTAGGTAGTTTTTGATACCATACCTTTATTTTTTTTTTCTCTGTCCTTTTCTCCCCTCTTCAATTTAAGTGGTAAAGTGTTGCCTACTTTCTATAACTATACTGTCAGCCCTGAAGCCATTTTGGGAGCATTGAGGCCTCAGAATTTTGATTGCATTGGGCTTGTTAATTGGAACCCTGACACCTACTGCCACAATTAGAACTCAATTTAAAAAACACTTTTTAAAAAGTTCTCAACCATTCTCTAATATCACTGCAATGCCATGTTTCTCAGAACGTTGAAAATTAAAAACAATGGAAAAGTAGGAGTGTTCTCCACCCCACCCAGCTCCAAGCATTGTAGTTCACAATTTTCAATTTTAATTTCAATCCTTTATTGTCAATGCACAACATGTGTACAGCGAAATTGAGTGAGCCTCCATCGGTACAATCACTCAAAGCACAGGATACATTCAAATACAGAATACATCTCCAGATTTATAAACAAATTCCTAACCCCAGGAAATGCCCGGGTTTAGGGATTTGTTTCCTACACAGAACAGCTGCATTAATCACCATGCTAAGTAACTGAAAATAAACTATGCTGTGATTTAATGCAGCGTGTAAATTTATCCATTAAAATTCTGGGATTTCTGGGACTTGAGACTAATTTTTTTCTATCATCTTGCCATCTTCCAAACTGTGTTTCATCTTTATTGTTTTATATCAAAGTCTTGTTATTAGAGCTCAGCTAAATCTCCTGAAGCAAATCCTGTGTTTTATGTTCTTGTTTCCTTTGCTTCAAGACAATTACCTGCTTCTCCAGCCATTCTGCACTAAGGCCCAGTTTTTGAATGGAAAAGCCAAACAAGACATCACTGAAAAACTAGCTGGTAAATTTTATTTATGTTTCATGTCTTTTTTTTCTCAATAAGACTGATCTATATTGAATAAGTCACATATTTTCAAAAGTTTTTATTCAAATATTTCTGTATTGCAGGGTTGGCTGTAGATAGGCGTTTTAGTCTGAAGCTCATGGCCAATAAAGGAAACTGAAAAGCAAATGTAACATGGCCTGTTAATATTCTATTCCATTGAAGTGTTTGAAATCAGAATAGAGATTTGTTTTCTATTGGTACAAATTTGTTTGGTAAAAAATATGATTGTAATTGAAATATTTACCATGTTTCTAGAAGATCCTTTGACTTTTTTGTCTGCAGTACATATGTCCATAGTTCACAAGTTGCTTCTGAATTTGCAGAATAGCCTTCTTAAAACGACTATATTAAGATAGAATTTCTCTTCAGTTTTAGGAAATAATCTGGGGAGTCAGCATCTTACCATATCTTTGTATGAAAAATAACTCTTTCTCCCTTGGTTTTTTTTCCTGCATTCAGAACTTGTTGTCGAGTTGTATCCCCGGAAGCCTCATGCAGTGGAGCAGAAAGTCTTGGTGGTTTTATGGCATTTGTTGGGCAACATGACAAATAGCGGTTCCTTACCTGGAGCTGGTGGAAATATTCGGGCAGCCACTGCTAAACTGTCAAAAGCACTTTTTGCACAAATGGGTCAGAATCTGTTGATCCACGCTGCATCTCAGCCCCCACACATAAAAAGAACTCTGGAGGAATTCCTTGACCAAACTACCTGAAGCAGACCTTGATATGGACATAAAGATTATTATAAGCTCTGGATAACAGCATACAGTTTTACATGGGCTGGCACGGATCATTTTCAAGCAGCCTGCCTTTATTATGTCTGTGCTTTTCATGCAGAAATGAAATTGGAGTGACTGCTTTTAATGGCCAACCACTTAGGACTTTATTTTTCCAGTTTAAGTCCTAGGCTGAAACCAAAATCAGTATGGCACTTGCAAACGTACTTCCTGTCCTGGTGCTGTTCCAAGATTCTGTAGAATCGGGATTGGATGTCTGTGAAAGCAAAGTCAACTCTGCTTCTTTGCACTCTTTTTGACTTGGCATGGTGCCCTGTGTGTACTAACAAAGATGAAATTTAGAAATAGTTTTAATCATGAAATCATGTTATGACATGTCTTCTCATATAGCCTTAAAAGGGGGGGAGGGATTTCAGAGAGACATGAAGAACAGGGTTTTGTGTGGTATTTGTGGAAAAAAAATGTATTTTAAAAATCAGTCCCACTCATGATTGTGCAGTGTTAGCTTGCTTTTGCTGCTGTTGATGTATTACATCTGCTTGACAGTTGAGCGTAATTATCTGCACATTGTTGTAAAACTTGGAAAAGGTTTTAATGAAGCATGTTGACCAAAATTTATAGAAAATAATTTTTTTACAGATTTTGAACATGTCTTAAGAGATGGCACATGTTGAATATAGCTTCCATATTTTAGTGTGAAAAATATTACTGAATTTTATCTGTCCAAAATTTATAAAGGTGTTAACTTTTCTGACCTTATGTGCAATCCTCAGCAATATAGTGCCAGTTCTGCTCTCAAAATATGACACCTACAAGTACTGTATTCATCTGAAAGATAAAAAAGTTATAAAAATAAATGGCTTTATTTCCGTAAATAATGTTTATTTCCCTTTCCTGATTTGTTTGTCTTGAAGATTTCTGTTTTTGAAACATTAAGTTCTAACTACTATATTTTTTAATCCATTCAACTGTCCAGTTTTCAGAGCCTGCCTAAACAAGTTCCTGCAGTTTTCTTTGGAAATTTTCTAGAAGTGGTTTGCCATCATCTCCTTCCTAGGGCATGATTGGGCCAAAGTTAACCAGTTGGCTTTGTGCCTATGGCAGGATTAGAACTCCAACTCTCCTAGTTTGCCCAGAAAAGGACCAAGAAATTGTAAACAAATATGAAAGGGAAACACAGCTAAACATTTTTTTATACCAATTCTATTCATTCCTGTCCTTGGTCCCGTCACATTCATATGGCATTTCATATATTTCAATATATTTTTCAATATATTTTTCATAATATATTTTTATTTTGTTCTTTAAACTTATCTTTCCCTCTCCCCCCATGATTTTCATCAACCTTCCCTTTTTGCTCAACATCCATTCTTCATATATTGCTTTGCAATGTCCCTTGTAAGCCGCCTAAATAAAATCTACAAGCATTTTTATAAGACTGATCAGTGGTCTTCATTAAGCATGCTTCACTCTAAATCATGGGTGTCAACCTCGATTGTGTCACGTGACATATTGCAACGTTTTTTGACTTTACGGAGCCGGGTGGGTGTGGCCTGCACATGACACATCTAAAACACGACCCATCAGTTTGGCACCCCTGTTCTAAATGGAAACAAGTGACTGAAGTCATTCAGCATAGGAGACAGATGTGACTGGTGCAACATTAGATAACTTCTGGCAAAGTGAGTATTTTATTATAATAAGTGATAATCAGCTAGGTTCATTCTTCAGTAACTCAGAATTGGCACATTACAATGACAGGAACAATTCTTTAAAGAGCACAGTTGTTTTGGCAGCGATTGAACTTTGCAGAGGTACTTCTTAGTTTTTACAAAGTATTTATCCAGTAGCGCAAGAGACATTCAGAATCACATTTCTAATTACAGCTAAATCCTTCTGTTGGAAGAAATATGGATCTGGTTCAGTTCCAAGCCAGGAGAAAGGCTGGAGACAAAATGAAGGCTGTAGGCTGATTGGAAAGACTGTCCATTTATTGATGAACAGGACCATGTTTGTGGTCCTGGTGCAGCTGATTACATGGAATTGAGAGTTGGGGGGTATTTATACTTCTCTTGGGCTTTGCACTTAAAACTTCCTGTTCCTGTGCAAGAACATGTATTCTATTGGCTGTTGTCAGAGTCCCATGGGGCAATGTACAAATCCTAGGAGTTTGTCTGAGCTATGTTTGGTTGAAGTTTGGTCTGCTGATGCAACGAAGGGGCTTGTTGGGTAATTCCTATTGTGGCTAAGGGCTAATCCTACTTTGTTCAGACCTTGTTGCAGGGAATTTGCTTATGAATAGAACTACTTAGATCTCAATAACCTCTTTATATTTTAAGTGCTGACATCTGCTGAGGGATATTAAAAAAGATGGGGGCTGCTTTCTGTCTCCAAGAGCATGTTTCTCAATTTCTCATCCAGGAAAATATAATATTCTGCCTTTTTAAATATTTCCTAAAATATTTCACTGTTCTAAGAGAGGGGTGGGTGCTAACTTTCTATACTTGAGAGATCTTGGAAGAAAAATCAGTCTTGTTCAGTTCCAAGCTGGGACAAAGATGCTGGAAACAACAGAGGTTAGAGGCTGATTAGAAAGAAGGTCCATTTATTGATGAACAATAAATGGGTTTGTGGTTCTGGTTCAGCTGACAAACTGGTTTGCTTTTACATGGGCTTTTTATACAGCTTTTACAGCATTTTAAATGGAGGCTTGCCCTGTGCGTTATTGATTGGTTTTACTTGTTTTGCAAAGGCTTATGATGGGTCCTAATTTATTTTATTTATTAGATTTATATACTGCCCCTCTCCCGAAAAGGGACTCAGGGCGGTGTACAACCAACAAAACAGAGAACAAAATAACATCAACCAAAATCAAATTGAAAAGATTAAACGGTTGATTCAATAAAAAATTAAGAATTATAAAAAATTACAAAAAATTTAAACCAATTATTTAAAAACCCCAATAATTAGTGCAAGGCCAGACTGGCCTGTTGGAACAAATATGTCTTTAATGCGTCCACAGGTTTGTGATGGTCTGGATCTCCAGGGGCAATTCGTTCCAGAGGGAGGGTGCCCCTGAAGAGAAGTCTTGAACCCTTGGGGCTGCCAGACCATGTCCAGGCAATGGCACCCCAAGGAGGCCCGCCCTGTGGGAACACACTAGCCAGCAGGAAGCTGATGGTGGCAATAGGCGGTCCCATAAGTACCCAGGTCCCAAGCCATGGAGTGCTTTATCACTTCCTTAGTCCTAATCCTGTCAGGCATGTGTAATTGATTTTAAGTATGTCCCATCCTTGATCTCATCACCCTGGAGCTTTATTTGTCTTGTGAATAGGCTGGCCCAATCTTTTTTAATGGGCACAAAATATCTGCTGGGGGCTATTAAGAAAGACTGTCTGCTTTGTCTTTTAAGAGCATGTTTCTCCATTTCTCCTTTTGGGGAAATATAATATTCTGCCTTTTTTAATATTTCCCAAACTATTTCATTCTCCTGGGGGTGGGGAGCTTCCCACAGTGGATTTAGGCCTTCATCTATTCAGCCAATAGCATCAAAATTATGGTGTTTTCCCATTTCAGCTATGCCCTTCAATTCTTCAGTTTGCACACAGAACCAACCAAAATAATCGGTCGTTTTGCAGCTCCTAAATAAATTAAGCCGTTATCGCGGTAGTGAGTGACAAGAGGAGACGTTTGGATGAACTGTAGTGTCTGGTTATGCCGCCATCTTAGCTAAACATGATTAGAACGACACAAGCGACCACATTTGGAATAACGCATAAGAAAGGACTTAACTAGACATAGAAATTAACTAAAACGGCCCCGTAACCAGCTCCAGGAGAGACTCGCGGACGAGATCCGTCTCGCGCTGAGAGACACGCGACAGCCACGTCGCAAGGAAGGCCGAGCGGATCTCCTTCCGGCGCATGCTCTTTCAACGGGTTGTCTTCCGGGCCTCCGGCGGGGCGCGCCACCACGCATGCGTCTCTTTCTTCCCGCCGCCGGCGCAAGTCAGATCGGGCCAAAAAGCGAGGCCTTGAGTCCGAGGCGCCTGCGTAGTTACGCTCTTTGGGACGGCGGGCAGATCGGAGGCCGCTCGGAGAGTCAAGTCGACGGCAACGGCCGAGCGGGACTGATGGCAGAGAACACGCGACAGGTCTGTAGGGAAACGGGCGAAAGAACGAGAAGCCTCCTGGTGTGGCGTATTAGAGGTCTGAGGGAAAGGTTTAATTAAAAAAAAAAAAGGGAAACCGCTTCGCCAGCCACGCTCTCTGAGGCGAGGCGGATGGGCAGCGAGGAAAGAGGCGGGTAACCCGCTCCTTTCCGACCCACGTCCCTCCACGCCGTTGGCTTCGTTCCCCGCTCCCTTCGAGCTTGGCGCGGCCTGAGGAGGCGCTGTATCCTCCCCTCCCCCCACTCTCCGGTGGTCCGAAGGCGTGCGCGCGTGCGTGGGGGGGGGAGAAAGGGGGGGGACGAAGCGCGCGCGAGGGAGAGCGAAAGCGAGGGGGGGGGGCAGCTCTTTCTCAGCTCTTCTTTGTGGAAGGAGCCGTAGGCTCCTGTACCGAGGAAGGGATTTATGCTGGCCGGAGGGCGGGCGACTCAGGCTTTCTTTTCTCTCTTGGCCCCGGGACAAAATGACCGGCGGAGCGTCAGTCAAAAAGTCCTGCATAGATGGCGACTTTCTCCCAGCCATGTTTCTCTCATAACTAGGATTGCTTTGCTTTGCTTTGCTTTGCTTTGATCGAATTGGCGCTTTTCGGTTTGTGCCTTGAGCTTTATAACTCTCAATATTATATTATATTATATTTCTAACTATATATATATGCGTGTGTATGTATATGTATGTATTGGTTAATTGTTTATTCTGCTGGTATTTTAAAAATTCAGGGAGGCCTTCACAAAAGAAACACATGCATATATATATGTAAAAGTATCAAAAGTGAAAGTATGAAATTTTAAAAAGAAAGCTTTTGAATAGTCAAATATTTGCTCTGAAAGGCAAAGTTTCACGCCTCTTCATAAGTACTGTAATGTCCTGTGAAATCTCAGTTCTAGTGAATGGGTTCACTGTCTGAATTCTCTTGTGACTAAATCTTGACAGATTTTTATAGGGTGATAGTAAGTTTGGGTAATGAAATGCCTGCAAGAAAACCAAGCTCAGAAAGCAACCTCTCAGATTCACACACACACATACTATACAAAGATTTGCAAAAGTGTGTAAATCTGAGGTGTCCTTGGGGTCCAAAAGCTTTTTAACATGTCTATATCTACTTGGTACTGGAAACATACATAATCAAGCTGTGTGTGTATTTCCATTCAGCTTGGTTATGTATATATTCAGTACCAAGTACCTCACTGCAGACACAGATATGTTAAAAAGCTTTTAGGTTTCTTTGTGTTCTAAAAGTATTATACTTAAAATCTATTTCCTACATAATGACATTGGGATTTAGATAATTCTATTATCCTGATTATACAGTGCTCTGTTTATTATCTAGAAAGATCTTGATTATAGTTGTTAACTAGTACCAACAAATTCAGAAGCATTTTGGGAGGATACCACATCAAAATCTATCAAGTAGTCCCAACTTGACTGAAATTAGCAAGTAATGCTTCCCTTGAGCCAATTAGGGATTATCAGAGCTGATGCATGATCTTTAGGAATGAGGTGTGATTGGGCTTCTTGCCATTTTTTAATTGTAGGTTAGGACAATTGATTTGCCCTTTTGTATCTTAGTTTTGCTATGAAAGCTGTTGCTAATGATTTGAATGAGCAAGTTATCTCTTGTATGACAGGCTCAGTTACCACCTGTCCCTCCCCTTTCAGTTGAATTTTTTGGAATTTATTTATTTTATTTATTTTCATTTTTCAGAATTTATATACCGCCCGCTCTCCCAAGGGACTCAGGGCGTTGCACAGCAAATAAAAAACATACACACATTTGTTTCAGTGAGACTGTGACTGTGAGGAAATAGGATCCAAATCATTTATTTACCTTATTTGTTTTGATTGGTAATTGAGATTAGAGAAGGTGATGTTTAGATAAAAATATTTGGCTTCTCTGTTGGAATTCTGAAGTAGAGATTAGTCAGAAATGAAAATAGTACTACTAGATATATTAATGTAATACTTTATTTGGATATTTTAATTTATGAAATACAATGCAAATATTTTCCTTTTTCTTGTAATTTGGGCAGAAAAGAGGTATGCTAAAGTAGTATGTTAATTATTATTTATTCCAGTTAGAATTTTAGCCACTTATTAATCAGGGTAGTTTAGTTGGGCTAAAATGAGCAGGGAAATGGTTTTTATGTTGATATTTGCCTTATACTTTGCTGTCAATTTATGTTAGAAAGACTTGACTCATTCATTCAGCTTTGATTCATCTAAATTATTTTAACTCTTATGAAATATTACATTTATTTTAAAAAGTCAGATGCCTATATGCTGTTTAATGAAAATTCAGTAGACGGTACTGATGCTGATCGTTTTCTGCATTTACAGACTACTTCATAAAGATAAAAAGGTATCAGTCGCTATGCAGAGTTCAGAACATACAGAAGAAAACAGCAACTTGAAAAGTGAGAACATGGGTAAAGACACTGAGGCCACAAATGAGCAGCCAGCTGACTTTAGTACAGAGATCATGAGTGTGGTGGAGATGGAGCAGTCCCCTGACAATTCTCCTGCTGCCAATTCCCAGGAAGAGACTGTTCAGGACACTGAAATGCCAGATACAGAAACTGTAAAGACTTCTGATCCTGAAAATTCATTCCCTGTTGACTTTGACAAGTTTTGGAAAGTAGTTGAAACTAACCCACAAGATTTTACAGGTTGGGTTTACCTCCTTCAGTTTGTAGAACAAGAGGTAAGTAATTATATATTTTGGGTCAGTGATACTGTTTTTCCCTCTACTGTCCAATATTTAAATGTATGAATTCTAAATTTCATGGTTCTAGTCATTATATCATCCCTCAGGTTCAGTGAAGTCATGTTAATATTTCATGAAAGAGCTCAAGAACTAAACATACAAAATATATTCAAATTTGAAATAAAAATAATTGATTTTTTATGTTTCTGAATTATAGTTCAGAAGAAGAATATAGAGAAAATAGACTTCCTTATTGAATATGGGTAATTGATTTGTCGTAGACTGAGAATCACATTCAATATTGTAAAAATGCTTTGTGTGCAACAGGTAAGAAATTGGAAAATGAATACACTACTGAGGGCAGATCAGCTTCCAAATATTGATTTCTTCTCCCCTTCCCATCATTTCCACAAAAGATACCTTTAGTATACAATTTCTTCCATTCACCTACATTGTGAGTGAACCTTTTAGCACTCTTAAAATGTTCTTGGTATTCATTCAAAAATTCTTGTGATATGTATATATTGTATAGAGTATGGAGAAGGGTCCTAGAGCAGCAGTTTTCTTCTCTTTTACAGGAGAAATAAGGGCAATGGCTATAGCTCTTTCAGTTTATTGGAGCGTGTAGGAAAATTGTTTTGGGAAGCAAAGCGTTAATGTCTATAATAGCAAAGAATAGGGATATGGAAGGGCAATGGGAATAACAGCAGCAGCAGTGGTAGTGACAATAATAATGATGTGGGTAAGGTAATCTAGAAGTCTGGGGAAAGGAAAGACAATAGTGAATGGACCATTAAATGTGGAGTGGATGATGTAACTACCTGTGGCTCTTAGGATATATGCATTAAGTCTGTTCCTCCCTTCTGTTCAGGGTGGATTTGATTTAAATCAACTCAATTTAAATCAGTTTAAATTGTGATATAAAAAGCTTGATTTTAATTAACTCGATTTAAATTGTAATTTTTAAAGAGCAACTGTTATCTCTGTCCTGCAGCGGCTCCTCCTCTGACCTACTGTTGACTCACCAACAGTCCCAATAGTGCATAATATACAGCCTCATGCTACAAAGCTAAGCTCCATTTCATGCTGAATAAACAAAGTTATTAATGTATCTTAAATAGAAAACTATCTTTAGATAGATTTTTACTCCAAAGCATTTTATTAAAATAAATTTGATTAAAAAAATAAAAATCCATTTTTTCTGATTTTTTAAAAATAATCATTGATTTTTATCCACCCTGATTGTGTTAGAGTTCGACTATCTTCTTTTCATTTGTAACTAGGAAAAAAAATGATCTGAAATAAAATATTCCCATATGTATGAAGGAAGGATATGTTTCAGAGATACAGGCATTAAGTTAAACAATTGCTGTTCCTGAAGATCTGCATGGGTTTTTTTGTGAAATACTTTGGAGTGGAAAAAAAATATGTACAACATATTTTTGTGGGTTTAAAAAAAGAATTTGGCATAGTGCAAGAGTATAGAAATCTGGAGTACAGCTACAATATGTTTTATGAATCCCAAGAATCTAATGTATCTGTTGAAGTTTCAAGGTCTTTTTTGATACATGCTTGTTTAATATGTTTAAAGCTTTAAAATTAATGAATCCTCTTCATCACATGTGCAAATAGGGTACTAAAGCTGGAATAATGAAATATTGTCATGTAAAATACAGTGCAAAAGCTTGATTTAACCAACTCCATATTTAGCAAACTTCAGGATTTCTGTACAGATGTCTCAGAAATTGCAGACTAGTCCTCTGCATTCACAGTAGATAAAGAGGCATTTAAATTTATATTAACTTTTCCTTAATGTTATAACTGGAGTGTTATGTAATAAGACATTTATGCAAATAATGTGAGTCATGTCAGTTGCACCCATTTATATAATGCTCTTATGACATAAATTCTTCAATGTTTGTTTATTGGATAATAGGCAATAGCAAATATTCCTTCATTTCCTAATTAATGTAATAAAGTGAGGCTTTATTGTAGTTTGGATGAACCATGCGGAATCTAGAAGAGCAATTAAAGCCTTGCCTCTTGATAGTAGCTAATTCTTGATAGAGCTGGGCAATCCAACCAATCCCATATTCTTCAAAAATAAGAATAAAAATTATCAAAGTAATGGACTATATGACTCGTTCAAATTAGTTTGTCTAATGTTACCTTAATTGAACCAATTAAATCTGGCTGCTGATCACAAAATTTCCTCCAGAGAAAATGTAATACAGATATTCACAAAGTTTCCTCCAGAGAAAATGTAATACAGATAGATGTACACTACCTGGTGAAATGACTGTCATTTACATCATTACAATGGCTGCTTCAGAATTGTTGCTTTACAATTGTAAACAACTTCCAGTCATCACCATGTGTTTCAACAGCACAACCACCTGTATTCAACCGCACCATGACTGCATTTCAGGTTGCACTTGGCAACCTGTTCTCACTACTGATCAAGCACCCCTCATCTCTATTTGCAGTTCCCTGCTCAGTGAAAATCATGAAGATTTAAGTTTCCTTTTTGTACTCAGTGGAACTCTCCTGTATGCACAGAAAAGAGGTGCAGAAATGGAGCTTGGAATCTTCATGATGTAACATTTGTTTCTGCATCTCACCAAAGGAGTTCCCTTCCATGCATGGAGGAGAACTGGCATCCTTTTATGGGATTCAGAAAAAGTTTAAATTGTGAAGATCTGAGTTTTGATCTTCATGATTTTAAGCTTTTTTGTACCTCATGAATGGATTTCATTTGTCCTCCATACATAGAAAGGAACTCCTCCAGTGGGGTGAACAAAAGGATCTTAGATCTCCATGATTTAAGCTTCTTTTCTGCATTCCACTGAATTATGTCAGCTCTTCTTCATGCACTGAAGGGAAATCGTGTGGTGAAATACAGAAAGGGCCTTAAGATTTTCATGGTTTATATTCATCTGCACCCTATCAGAGGAGTTCCCTTTTTGCACATGGTGGACAGCTGACATCCTTCTGCAGGTTATAGAAATGATGCTTAGATCTTAAATTTCTTTTCTGCATCGAAGTTCAGAGAAGTTCCTTTCAACTCACGGAGGGGAGAGGAACTCATGACAAGGTGGAGAAATGAAGCTGGGATACTGAAGATCCCAGCTTTATTTCTCTGCCACAGGAATTCCATACATAATTCCATATACTACTGAGGTTCTGGTTGTAATTGTCAGAAGCCAAGTACTACCTGTAGTAGTGCTTTGGAATTTTGGGCTCTTGAACTTTAAATAAATTTTGCTGTCACTTCCTTCTCAATATTTGCAATTTGATTCTATTATTAAGTTAGATGATGTACAAATTAGTTTTTCACCCTCCAATCTACTGCAGAGTCTAAAATACTAAATCCTGTCCTCTATATTTTTTTCCAGAACCATTTATTAGCTGCAAGGAAAGCCTTTGACAGTTTTTTCACACATTACCCTTATTGTTATGGCTACTGGAAGAAGTATGCAGACCTTGAGAAGCGGCACAATAACATGAAACAGTCAGATGAGGTATGTATATAGAGGTATGCAGCTGTTAATCTTGGGTTCTGTGAGCCAAATGATGACCAAACCACTGCGTTACAAGAAATTCTTTGGCTGCCAGTACCTGCCACTTTCATACAGGGTTTTCTATTTACACTTGTCACTCCTTATGGCCTTTGGAGCTAATATCTTCTCTCTTTGTTGGCAGGTGCGTT
>JAEANM010002107.1:0-25465 GCA_017656035.1 Myanophis thanlyinensis
GCTAAGAATGGAAGGTTGGAGACAGGCCGATAATTAGCTAATGAGGCCGGGTCCAGGGTAGGCTTCTTGAGGAGGGGTCTCACCACCGCCTCTTTCAAGGCAGCAGGGAAAACACCCTCCCTCAAAGAAGCGTTGATAATACCCCTCTAAAGTGGAGGGGAGGCCAGAGGGAGTTAACATTCAGTCCTTTTAGTCACAAATATTTAGATTACAGATGGGGAGTTATCCCTTTCTGTCCAGCTACTAAAAAGAACAGCCTTGGAAGAAAAGGGCTTCTCTTAGCATTCTGTCTTGGAATTATTTTTCTTTTTGTTAACAAGTCTTTGGGCAAAATGTGGATATATAAAGAACAGAAAGGGATGTGGGAAAGTGTTGGCTCTGTTCAGATCAGTTGATTTTTAACAGTTTCCTCCTCCTCCAATGGGGTGGGAACATGTTAGGGAATGACAGCTTCCCAGCCTCCTTAATGGCAACTGGAAGGACAATGAAAATGGCCACTTCCTCTCTGACTGCTTGATAACAGTGTGCTATCAGCACAGAGAGGGGAGGTCAATTGACCGATGAAACAGCTGACTTGATCACTCATGCTATTTCATCTAACCAGGCTGAAACCTCATCACTTAAGTGTTTATCACAAAGGAGGTTTTTTTCATTGAATGTGAGCTTTGTACTTGCTTAGTATACACTGAGGGGAGGAATAAGCAAATGTCCCAGATATTTTGCACTATAGCTCTCACAATTCTTTGCCAATTATTCTGACTGAGGCTGAGGGGAACTGAAGTTCAAAATGCTTGCCAGATGTAAGATTAACTATTCTGATCTACAAAAGGGAATGTGGGGAAGGTTAAAGCAGGATGGGCTTTATAGGGTAATTCACCATAAGAGCAAGACTACGTTCCTATTCCATTTAGGTAGGGTGAGAATCATCAAACAGATAAACAAAATAAATAAGATTCTCAGAGCTTACTGTTCCATTTATGCCCAGCAGAGGGAACCAATCCACCTCAATCAGTAACGTGGCAGACCTAATGGCAATTGCTTTATTAGACAGAGTTAAAATTGGTTTTGAAAGGTGATGGATATGCTCCCCAAAACAATTAGACACTTGCAACCCACATAGGCTACTGAACTTAAGATGGTAGCATGTCTGTGCTTTGTTGCATTAACAGATTAACAGGGAAATTGCGCTGATGGTTTCCATAACATGACATCGTGGGATGAAACTTATCATTTGATTCCTTACGGCGTGCTGCATTTATAAGAATGCACCAATATGTCATCAAGAAACTGGCCAGAGAGGCAAACCATACATGACATCTCTGCATAGGGGATTATTCCTGGGCCAACTGCTTATCTACAAGTAAAGGCAAATGTGGGAAATTCTGCTATATCAGGATACTGGCTCTCTCCCATCCCCCACCCCCATCCCCGGCTGCTGAAAACTATGATGAGCAAAGCAGTGATGATGATGATGATGATGATGATTATTATTATGTTATTCAACATTATCAAGGAAAGTAGGGCTTTTGGTCGCTTTCCTCCATTTTTGCCATCTTATGGAGAGGATTTTTAACTTTAAAGTGCATTAAAAACGCACTCGACCTAAATGGGAGGATTACCATTTTCAATTTTCCTTAGTTTCCTGTAACATTAATTGGGATATAAATCTGGCGTTATTAGGTGGCTTGACATAAAATTTGGGAAAGTGTAACTTTGAGGATTCTGGGAGATTAAAAACAAAACAAATGACAGGCATGGCAGGGGGGCGAGGTTTCCAAGAGAAAAAAGTAGGAGGGTAATAAGAGGGCCACGGGGAGACTTTTACCCCAGACAATAAGCTCTGCAGAGGCTTCATCAACTCCACGCGAGTTAGTAGCCAGGCATGTATAACTGCCCGCATCCGAGATCCGTGAAGGGCTGATGAGGAGGCTTCCCGACTCTAGCAATGTAAAACGAGGAAGCTGTACTGAGCCACTGGCCAGGATCCGTTCACCTGTGGGAGAAAAAGGAAACTTCATTGTGTGGTCAGTCAGCGGTGACCCTCGTTGAGGCTATCCATGGATTTTGTCAAATCACCCATTCTGATCTCAGCTCCACCCTAGAGATCTGTAAACCTAGTAGCCCAGCCGGGCACAGAAAAAAATGACTGACAGATACATTTTTTTCTTCCTCTGTGTGGATCAATCTACGGATGATTTGTGATTTCAAAGGGCCCCGAAGAGGACATGTTGGCTTTAGAACATATCATGAAATATGGGCTTGGCTGGTCACACTATTTGGAATGTATATATATTTGCAGAATAAAGCAAAGGAGCATCAACTTTTCCTGTGCAACTGAGGGAGGTATAATAAAGGTAGTAAAAGTTTGAGTTGCCTGGAAGCACGGGGTTGGATTGTGGGTGGGTATTTATTTTATTTACTTATTTATTTGTCAGGATTTCTATACCGCCCCCTCTCCCAGGGGACTCGGGGCGGTGTACAGCCAAGTAAAAACACACAAAAGCAATTTAAAAGTTAATTAAAATTAATTAGATTAAGGCTGATTTAGTATAAAATTTAACAATTAAAATAAATTTAAAAATCAATTAAAATTAAATTCAAAATTTAAAATTCCAATTTAAAACCCCATAAGTGTCAGGCCAGGCTGGCTTGCTGGAATAAATGAGTTTTTAGGGCGTGTCGGAAGGCCTGGAGGTCCGCAATGGTTCGAATCTCCGGGGGGAGTTCGTTCCATAGGGAGGGTGCTGCCACAGAGAAGGCACGTACCCTCGGGGCTGTCAGACGGCAACGCACTGATAGTGGAACCCCAAGGAGGCCTGCTCTGTGGGAATGCACCAGTCAGTTGGAGGCTGACGGCGGCAACAGGCGGTCCCGTAAATACCCGGGTCCCAAGCCATGGAGCGCTTTAAAGGTGAGTACCAACACCTTGAGGTAGGAAGTCTTCTCATCCTTTGCAGGAAAGGACAACTTGACGCTCTTCAGTATTTTGGACTATAATTCCCATACCCATTGCACATTTGGTCAAGTGGGTTGGAACTATCATAAACATCTGGGTTGCCTGCTATTTTTTTCTTGTTCTTTCAAACTACTCATTGGTCATTTATTCATTTCTGTACCTCAAATGCTCTCAGACTAAATCTTTCTTCTCTACTTAATACCACCCCATCAGCAGGCAGTGAATGGGAACAGGGGTCATAGATGGCTAATTCGTTAATGGCTTAGTCCCAGTTATTCCTATGATTTGAAATATAATCTCCCTTGCTCTCAATTCTGATTCTTTTTTCTTCTTATCCCAGAGGCATGTCATTGTAGGGCTAGTATTTCTGAAACGCACTCTCTGATCTAAAGCAATACCCTCCAGGTAGGATTAAATATTTGGCTATAGATACAGGAGACATTATTCCCTAAGTGAAGCTCATCAAAGGTGCCCTGTAAGGGTCATGCTAAAGGGAAGCCAGTAACTTTAAAAAACATAGAGGTGTTTTAGATTCAGCGAGGCTATCAAGTTGTTAAGAAACACCAAATCCATGGGTCACTTCAGACTTCAAACTATCCCCAAAAGCACTCAAAACTTCTACTCCTGCACAGTAGAAAGCATCCTGACGGGCAACATCACTATCTGGTTTGGGAACAGCACCATGAAGGACAGGCAAGCTCTACAGAGGGTGGTGCACATAGCAGAGCGCATCATCCGCACCAAGCTCCCCAAACTGCACTCCATCTATAACAAATGATGCCAGTCTACAGCCAGTAAGATAGTAAAAGACCCCAGCCATCCCAACAACAGACTGTTCACCATGATGTGGTCAGGAAAGCGCCTCTGCTCCTTGAAAGCCAACACAGAGAGACTAAGGAGGAGTTACTTCCCACAGGCAATACGGACCCTAAACCAAACCACAACAATCCCAGGACTATAAAGTATTCCTATAACCTCTCTCAACCACTCCCTAACTTATTCTCCCTCTCTGTCTATACTATTCTCTTGCCCTACTACCTACAGTTGCGAGCTGTAACATACACATTTCACTGCATTTCGTACCATGTATGACTCTGCATGTGATGAATAAAATTTGATTTGATTTGACTTGATCATTCCAGCCCAGTTCAACAAGTGGGCTTTCCCATCATAATTTGATGGTGTTCACATCTGGTGTTCACATCTGTCACAGAAATAGATCCTCTTTGGTATATATGAAGGTGCTGGCCTAGAAACCAGGAGATTGTGAATTCTAGTCCTGCTTTAGGCATGAATGCTGGGTGGGTGAATTTGGTCCAGTCACTTTCTCTCTCAATCCAGCTCACCTCACAGGATTATTATTGTGGGGAAAAGAGGAGGTAGAAGGTATATTGAGTATGTTGGCCACCTCGAGGTACTTATAAAGTAATAAAGGCAGCATCGGGGAAAAAAATCAAATAAATAAATATAAAATAAATTCCCAAAATATGTTCACAGATTTGAGGGCATGCAAAGGAGTTCAGAGGCAGCGAGAAAAAGAGACTTTCTATTGTGTGAAAAGAAACCAAGTTCCAAAACTTGATGTTTCAATCCTTCTGCTGCAAAATTATGTAGCTCTGCCACACTAGTTTCTTGTATGCCTGACTCCTGCTTTTCCAAAGCACGAACAGTTTCCCAATTCACCATTACCTTTCTGCCAGGTGATAGCTGGTCTGGGAGCTCCAGACGTCTCGCAGCTGAGAACCACGGCCATTCCATCAATCACTGTGCTGTCCAAGGGCCCTCTGGTTATGTTGGGCGCGATGCCTGTAATGAGAGAGAGGGAGAGATGAGAAGAATGCTTATAGGAAGAGTTTTGAACTAGCAGAACTCTTAATGCAACATGACACTGAATTTTATTTCCCTGACACCCCACCCCCAAAGTCTACCGTATTTGAACAGAAATAAAACAATTTGAAAGACCGTACTCCATGTTTTTGGCTCAGGTTTAATAATGGATACCATGCTATGCTTTGTGCATTGTGGGAATTATCTCTCAGTGCAACAGAGGGAGAATCTGCCACTTAAAAATATTCCCGTTCTGCTCTCCAAAGACATCCTGCTCTTCCTTGAAAACGAACTTTGCTCTATCAAAATAACATTCATGTCCTATATTTCATTTCCTTTCTTAGCTCTACTCTCCTGTGTCTTCTCCTTGAGCAGGATTAGAAAACCTCCAAGGTCCTTTCTGTCGTAATTGTAGATTTAAGGGCTGAACAGTTAGAAATGCTGATTCACCTATGGTAGGAAACTGATGCAAGAGTTACAGGAAATTACTTGAGAAGAATGACTCAGCATTAGATAGTAATTTCCCTTTAAGGAGGAAGGAACAGAATCCCTTTGAGGGATGGTTATAAAAGGAAGCTGGAACAGGGTGTTCCTTCCTTCCTGCATTTCTTCCTGCTTCATTCCTGTGTTACTTGTTTGACCAGTTTACAGAACAGAAATTCTCTGTGCCTGAGTAAAGTATTTGCTGCCACATGTATTGTATACTATTGTAGATAAACCACTGTATATAGACTCTGTGTGCTGTGTATTATTACTCCTGGGCTACAGCACAGAGGCAGTCACTCTATAAAAACCTCTGACAGCTCTAAATTTGCTGCATACACTCTGACACTTTCCAACTTTGTTATGTTATGAATACATTAACACTATTGAACTGGGTGCGTGCACATGTGTCTGACTACTAATCACCTGTATTTCCCAAGCACCACTAGTGGTAGGTACTGCAGATAACAGGTGACAATCTGCAAAGCAAATTAGGGGAAATGAACTTGCTGACGCTTACTAGTGACAGCCAGGTATGTGGAAGACTGAACCTCGCCAGCAGCATTGCGGGCAAAACACTGGAACATGCCCGTGTCGTCTGGCATTAGGCCACTGATCTGCAAGCTCCCGTTAGAAAGCAGCTTGAAGCGGGCAAGTTTCTCCATTCCAAGTAATACTGCATCCTTGTACCAGAACATGCTTGGTGGAGGCACACCTGCAATATTGATAGGGGGAGAAAAGAGGAATTTTAAAGATGAATTATTTCAAAATTAAGGCCGACAGGCTGACAGAAAGAAATGCCACTGAGAAATCCATTAGGAAGTACTGGAACAGTGATACTTAACTCCTAAAACACATATGACTTTATTTGTGAATTGTTTTCATATGGTTGGATTCTGATGAATGTACATTTCTCCTCCTTATCTTTATTTATTTAACCGATACATGTAGCTTCCCTTCTGAAAAAAAAAGCTCTACATCTTAAATTAAGAGTCTCAGTCGGGAGACATTAATATCTATCTTTTAATTCTTTGGAACCCATTGAAATTGGGGTGGACTTCAAGAAACCAGCCCCCCTGCCCCGTGACACTCATCGATCAAACTGAATGAAGTTAAAAACGAAATTAGACAAGCTTGCCTTATTCCTTCCTCCTCTAAGACCCTGGTCATCAAACCTTCTACAAAATTTTTGAGATTTGCTTCAAATCTGATTTAATAATCTCAAACGGGAAACAGGGTTTTGTTTAAACAATTCAACAATAAAATCAAAACATTCATTGTGCTTTAAGAGGAGGTCTAATGTCATCGTCTGTGCTCAAACACAGAAAAGCCAGTGAAATAGTTGCCATTCGGTTTTAGAGATCACTTAAAGGCTTGTTTCCAGAACTATCTATGCTGAGGCATCTTTCTACACTTGCCATTTAAGTTGTGGCAAGGGAAAACTGAGGGCCTCTTGTGGAATTCTCCTCCCACTTAAAACCTCCTTCAGCGATAATACTTTTTTTTCCCAGCAATCTAAGAAAAGATGAAAATGGCATTTGAGTCTGAAAGTTGACTTTTATTGTTGCTTTTTACTTTATTGCTCTTATTCATTTTTATTATCTTTTTTTTTGAAGTATACCACCTTGTGTTGTCACCCAGCAACAATGAAATTGACAGTTGCACCCCAAGTCAGGGAATCCACATTAAAACCTCTGGGTTTGAATCTCCATTATCAGAGGGAAAAATGTATGATCTGCCACCTGTATACAGGAAAGGACAAACCACTGTCCCTCTCCAAAAATCTCATTTTTAAATCCAAGCCATGGATGTCCAAGGAAATGGGAGCAAGAACAGCTGGTATCCTCAGGGTTCATCTGATAATGTGATCCAGAAATAACTGAAATGGGGAAATGGTTTCAGCCACAAATGCATTGGGAAAAGGGAAGAAAAAAAAAATATATGAAACCAATCTTAAAACTGATCTCAGCTGTGACTGCAATTTACAAGATTTAAGATATCAAGGAAACCCAAGCAAGCAATTATTTGCTGGATGGATTCTTTAACACTAAGGCATAAGTAACATGTTTAGCCAGGAAAAACTTATAATTAGACCATGGTTTGAATCGAACGTGTGTGCTACAAAAGACAGAATAAATATTTGTCTTGGATATCTGTTATATCTTAATTTTATTGTATTTGTCTTAGCAACCATCCTATGCAAATAAATGTATTTATTTACTGATGGTTACCTCAAATTAAAAAGGAGATACTTTTTATTCTTTCCTGTTTTTAATGAAGTTGATTTTGAGTTACAGAACATTCCCAAAGGAAGAGAGCCGATTTCCCCGGCATATGACTCAAAACTACAAGAATCAAGAAGGGGCCCTGTAGAATTTACTTCACTTTCATCATCTTTTCCCCTTTCTACTGGCAAGTAAAGCTAGTGATTTTTTTTCCTTCTTACATGATAGAGTTGAAGGGGAAGGATGTTTGACAAAAACATCCCCCAAATGGACAAATGATAGCAGCTGAAACTGCCAAGCAGCTACCCCAAACGAGGGGGCCAGGGCAGGGAGCATAAAAAGTAGGTAACTTTTGGAAGGAGCAAATTAAAGACCTCCCACCTCTTATCCTATTCTTTGGCCCTGCTGCTACAATTATCTATGGAAGGACAATATACTTAGATTTGTCAAATATTCCTAAAAACAGAAGCTCCCGTAAAATGTTTGGGATTTCAAACAAGCAAAACCTGGATGATTTATTCTGAGAAAATGTTTGCTACAACTTAAAATCAGGCCTCTAAGCTTGCAGTTTAAGATAACAGTTTCCTTTTCACAAGTCTTCAAATTCTCTGCTTTTTTCCTCACAGAAAGCTTAGGGAGTGATAACTTTGGTGCTACTGCAAATAAGGCTGCTGTTAAACATAGGGCTCCTATCTTGGAGTAGAGCAATGTTTCTCATCCCTTAGTAACTTTCAGGTGTGTGGACTTCAACTCCCAGAAGTCTCCATCCAGCTTGTTGGATGAGGAATTCTGGAGGTTGAAGTCCATATATTATAAAGTCATCATGACTGACAAACACTGACCCTTACAGTAAGGCACATATCAGTGTAACTTACTTAGTCTTTTCATGGTTTTCGCTGCAGCTCAATGGGAAGAGAAATGTGCCCAGACATATATTTTAGCTATATGTAAATGGTGAGTATCTGAACACTTTCTCCATTCATTTCTCTATGTAAAATCTCCCAAATGTAGATATAAGAGAAATGGCCATTTATCAATGTAGTGGGTGGCTAGGATTGAAAGGTTAACTATTCTGATGTGAAACTAAATTGATCCAAACAATCCCTAATGAAATAGAGGAAATTACCTTTAGCTTGGCATGGAATCTGTACTACTTTCTCCATCTCAGCTGTAATGTGTCTTTCTGGTTCCTTGGTAAACTGGGGTGGTTCTGTAAAAGAAAAATCAAACATAAGACCAGCCAAACATTCTTCATATTGAATTTTAAAAAACGAAATGTCATGGTTACATTTGGAAATTTTCAGCTTCTATCTTTGTCATTGCTCACAAAAAACAAAACCCTTCCTAAAACAAACCAAATGATATGAAAGTGTTTCCTGCCTAAGATCTAGTATCAATTTGTTATAGGTTAGATGGCTTCACAGTACATCTCCACATGAGATGTTTCCATATCTTTGTAAATTATTTCTGCTGAGTGACTTTGATTAAGTTTGTTCTTAAAGAACAAACATACCCTGACCTGCACTTAAATAAGACTCAGGCCATTTCCCCACTAGAGTTGTACAGGAGCTTCACCGCATCACCAAGTGATGATAGCCTGCTCTCGTTATTGTCTTTTTGGCATAACACTGATTGGATGACTCTAGAACAGGGATATCAAACTCCATTTCATTGAAGGCCACATCAGGGTTGTGTTTGACCTCTGGGGGCTGGAGTGGGAGTGGCCAGCATGTCATTCATGTCAGGGGCGGTGCTTGTGGTGGCCCGAGCACTCTGCCAGTGAAAACAGGCTCCTGAGTTCCGTTTTTGGCTGTGACAGCCTCCTGCAACCCTATGCCAATGAAAATGGAGCTTGGGAAGGACCACATGCAGTCCCCACAAGATCTGTTTTCAGCTGGGATGGTGTCATACTCTCAGCTGAGTCTGAATCTGTGGGGGAAGATGAGTTGGAACAGAGCAAGAGGGTAGATCTGTTGGCCTTAGAAGAAACTGGGGAATGGCAGGGTCAGTCCGGGCAAGTAGTAAGGCCTGGAGACAGGGAGGAGCAGGAGAGACAGAGTTCAGGAGATGAGGAAGGACTATCCCCCTCCTGATCCAAGAAGACGAAGAGAAGAGAGAAGACGTGACCAACGCAGATTGAGCCAGCTATGAGGGAGGAGAGTGGTCCGGACCCCTTCGCAAGGCACATCTGGGGAATGAGATGTAAGAAGGTGCTGGTGGGAGGGACATTTTGTCGGGAACAAGCATTGAATTTATGTAGCCTCGTGTGCGATTGCCAAAGCCTGGAGTTTGCTGTACTCTGTATTGTGGGGCTTGCCTGGTTTTCCTGCTTCACTGAAACTCTGGTTCTGCTTACTGTTGGGCTCACCTAGCTTACTGGACTGCTGGCCCCAGTTTCTGTGTGGCTAATCTTATTAATGGACTACTCACAGCCAGAGGCTTCTGAAGGTGCATGTGAAAGCTTTGCTCCAGGACTGGTAGTGAATGTGGGAATGTTTTGGGGGCACAGGTGGAGCAATAAACAGACCTGTTCTCTGACTGTGTTGCTTTTGTGCCACACTTTGGGTCATCACAGAGGGTTTCCTGCAACCGTCTGCCAGAGAAAACGGAGCTTGGGAGGGCTGTGCATGGCTCTCATGAGCTCCATTTTCACTGGCACAGGCACTGTGGGCCAGTCCTTTGCTGTTTCCAGGGCAGCTCCACGAGCCAGCTCTAAGCACACTGTGGGCTGGATCTGGCCCCCAGGCTTGAGTTTGCTCTAGAAGATATTATGGATGCAGGCAGGCAACCATTATTTGCTCTCCTCCAGTCTTTAAGGGGACATAAAAGTATACTAGCATTATTTTCTCTATTTGTCGGTCATTATCCTGCCTTCATAACAGGGCCAGGAACTGGTCACCTGTTCCAATATTTTATTTCAGGACAAGTTAAGTGCCATGATGATCTATGGAATTCCTAGAAGGAATACTTCTTAGAGGGAGTTCCTAGAGGGAGAAATACTTCCACCAATCTTCTGAACTTCCACCTCTCCTTAATGTGGACTGGGGAGGATGCAACTTTTGATTGTGAGTGACATTTTGTTCTTTGGATTCTTATCTATCGACACATGCTCCTTCTCAAACTTATCTGATCCCTTCAGTCAGAGCATTTTTGATTAATGGGTTTTCATTTCTGCTTCTTCCATTGTTTAAGTCTTCTGAGGTCCTTACGTGGGCTCCTTGCGTATCTTTTTTTTTGGGGGGGGGGGCGGGGGAAACTATTCTTATCTATCCTGACTCTTAGCTTATTCACTAATTTTTTTAGTCCATTTTGTCAGCAGATTAGCAATCAATGTAGCGGATCTTAGGGGGAAGAAGATGCTTGCTCTTCTGTCTTACATCTCTTGATGTTTGCTATCAGATATGCTAATGAGAAGGGCACTGACTGAAAGAAGGGAATTCTCCTCCAAAAGTTTGGTGCATTTGCTTGACCTGCCAGTGTGAGCTGGGGCAGATTAAGTTTACATGGAGGAAGGGGGATCTACAAACTTCCTTGCAACCTGCCAGCATGACACATGGGATCTGGAAGTACTGATCAGTAGAAGCTGGAATTGTAGGACAGGCACAAATTAAGAACTAAATCCTGTGAGGGAAGGAGGATATTAGGAAAATATTCAGAGCATATATACAGTATATATAATATACAGTAGTATATGGTCAGAACTTTTGTGCCACTTCATTGTAGGATTCTAGAACTTGGACATATGTAAGTGATCTAGGAGAATGAAGTATGACACATTTCACTGCATTTCGTACTATGTATGTCTGTGCATGTGATGAATAAAATTTGATTTGATTTGATTTGATGACTTCATAGGTTGTGCATGAAGATAGTACTGGCTCAAGCCAGAAAGTTATAAGAAAGTTGTGGAGGCTGCCATTACACAATGCAGGAGAGGAAGTGGCATGCCTATATTAGCTAAAAGTGGCTAGTAGGAGTTGAACAGATCTCAGCCCCTGCCACATCACCAATTCAGCCACCATCAAAGTGCCAAATATTGTGTGCACAGGAAAACATGGATTGGGAGAAGAGGAGAAATATTATTTCCACGTTGGATGAGAAAAACCCAAAGGTAGCTTGGCCTTGGCTCTAAAATGGGGATAAGAAGACAACTGCATCACGCCAAGCTTAAATTAGAGGGATGTATGGAATTATGCTCAAGAGTGACTGGGTGGACATAATGCCAGTGAGTCTTTAAGCTCATATCTGCAAGGATAGCAAAACTAATACACCCTATCTTGATTTTCCACTATCCAAATGCAATGTCCTATATGTCAAACCATCATTTTAAATCAACTGAAATGCAAAGTCTGACATGTTACCGTACATAGGATAATGCAGGAGGATGGTTGCTCTACACTGAGTCTGAACAGGAGTATGACTTTAAAGAATGACTAGTGTCACATTGTAGATGGAAAAGTGGCACTCGGTGGTTAGGGAAATGCTTTGAGTGGTTAACCATCGCGATGCTGAAGCAAAAGATCATGGCAGCAGCTGAGTCTGATGTGGTTGCCCAATTGGTGAGTAGTCCCTTTAGGCAAAGAAATTCAGCAAAGATTCTTCTTACCCAGCACAGAGAGATAAGCTCCTCGAACCACAGAGGGTACGCTGCTACTGCGCAACACAGCTTCACACTCATAGTAGCCACTGTCGCTCAGGGAGGGATTAAGGATGGTCAACCGCCGGTTGTAGTCACTGATGCCACTGGATACTGGAATCCCGCCCTTCTTCCAGATGATGTGTAGTTTGATGAGTGGCCTGATTAGCAGAGAAGTTTGTGAGGATGGACCCCTTTCCATGGAGAGAAGTTGGAGAGAAACCTTTTGGCACAATAAGAAGCCCCGACTCTCACCAATGGCAATTAAAGTCTTTGGCCTGCCCTCATGTGGAGTGTAGGCCAGCAATAGCCTCATGGGGCCAACTGGGGCAAAGTGGGCCTTCACCCCCAAATTTACTAGGGATGATTTGTTGCAGAATGACTCCTTGGTACAACATTGCTGGTAGAGTTGGGAAACTTTTGAATGGAGCAATAAAGGGTGGTTGGAGGCTGAATATTCAGTGGGCAGGGAGACCATTGAGGATGGGTGTTCATGTCCTTGAGAAGCAGTTAGTGGGCTGTTTTGATGCCATGGCACATGGGAGTATACAGAAGCACCCTCATTGTAATTTGGAGTCACAAATCACAAAGCATAGGAGTCAGGCAGACTTACCTAGCATTGGCCACACACTCCAGAGTCACTTCAGAAGTACCAGAGATTACACTGGTGTTGCGTGGTGGAATGATGATGGTTGGAGCAATGGGGTCAGCTGGACCGCCTACATCTGTGAAAAAAATAATGGAATAGTGTACCAGTTCACTTGTTACACAGAAATATTCTCTGTTTATATATGATAAATGCTCATTATATATATATTTCTTAATTCACACTTTGGAACTGATTTTCATTGTATAGAAAAGCTTTACCACTCCTCTTGAACATTTCCATCTCACATAGCTAGTCTACCTATAAGATTTACAGATTCAGCACCAGGCTGCACCGCACTTGTATATTCCTAACGTTCTTCTTTCCATGATTGAGTGACATGTAGCACCATCAACTAGTCCTCCTACAAGTTTTGACTCTGCCCAAAATTTTCTTGCAGCCATCTTGCTGGACTGTCTGATGCCTCCAAGGAAAAGTCCAAGTGTATACCTGTGCCATGATTAGGTGGGAGCTCAGAAAATAGATACTATTATTGGTTGCAAATCTATTCTAATTGAAATTCTTCCAACTTCCCACAGCTTGAGTTCCAGAGGTTGTAGCTAGCAGTAGCACTTAGATTTATATACCGCTTCACAGTGCTTTACATCCGTCTCTAAGCGGTTTACAGAACCAGCCTATTTCCCCCGCAACAACCTGGGTCCTCATTTTACCGATCTCGGCAGGATGGAAGGCCAAGTCAACCTTGAGCCGGTGAGGATCCAACTGCAATACTGCATTCTAACCACTGAGCCACCACGACTCTTGCTACAACACATTGGGAGGCTATCAAAGTGTGAATCCATTTGGAAAGACAGATTTGGAGTATGTAAGAAATGACAGGTGAAATCTCACATAGGAGAGAAGGGAAGTAATGTCCCGCAGAGCTTTTTGCTTAGGGTTAGTTGAAGCAGGATGTGGTTTGACTGTGCAAACAGAAATCACTGCAGATTAAACCACACTGCTTAAGAAGCTGATCTTGTTCTACCTGATTACTATTTAGTTCCCTCTTTTGGCCTAAACTTCTTTCTTAGATGATACTTACCTGGTCCAAGACTTTTCACCCACCAGGCCATTGTAGCAATGTACACTTGGCAGAGACAAGAAACACCAGTTGCAGATCCTCTATCTCATTTACCCCATTAACTCTAAATCTCCTCTTTTTTCTTCTCTTGTTTTGCTCCACTGTACTGACTTTCCCTTCCCTTCTTAAAAACTCCCATTCAGAAGAATAAAATAGCAAAGAAGCAGAAAGCGTGCAGCAGAAGGAGGGATGACTTCTCGCGCTTCAAGCGCTGCCGAAGGGTGCTGACTGTTCTGCATGCAGTTTTTGAGTCACATCAAACACCTGAAAGGTGTGAGTGACAGTGGCACTTCCAGGAAGGGGAGGGAGAAGGCACCATCAGACTCTGTTGGAGACCAGTCTGCCCATTCGCTTAGAGATGGAGCACAGGCAAGCTCTCCCATCAAAGCCAGCAAAATGAGGGCGTCTTACAGGGCAGGATTTTAGCTTCCACCATGCAGCTTGGAGAGCTGAGATCTTTGAAAACGATATTAAGATTCCATACCTACCTTCCCTAAATCCTGCCACCTGCTGTGATCTGTAGCTGGGCATCGGCAATTGGCATTGGGAAGGAAAGGAGGGGAAGAGAGAAAGCAGCAGCAAGAGAAGCTGCAACAGGGTAAGTGCATAAAATAAAATAATTGCTGTGGCAACACCCCCACCCCCACCCCACCCTGCTCCTCCAGTTCTTGACTACAATTGCAAGTTGCTGATATAGCTGAATCCATAAAGGCATGCACTATGGTGTTTATTGCACTCTGAGGTACAGCTCTTCAAATTAATGGGGCAAAGAGGGGGAAAAGGGATATAAAGCCAAATCCGGGAGACATAAAACAGCTGTGAAATAAACATCATCCAGAGGGAAAGAGGATTCACATGTCCTGGGAGAATTCCCTTAGAGACTTTACAGAGGCTAGAGCCATGCAGATTCCCAGGCTCAGTTCTGCAGCCAAGCACTCTGCTGCTAAGGAAGCTGATGCAGGGACAGGAATGGGGGCCTTTAGGTGGTGATGTAATGAAAGCCTCCTAGCTCTCGTTCTTATGGCCCAAAGTGTCTAAATAAATTCAGAGCCTGTAGAAATGTTTAGTCAGCACCAGCCGCTTTGCCAGAGATTTACTGCAAATTAAATCTGGGCCCGAGCCAGCAGAAGCATCAGAGAAGCCAGGTGCAAAGAGACAATGGCGACAAAACTGAGCTTTAGGGACCATTGGTTCTCCAGAAAATAAGCAAGGCATAAACTTCATTCAGGCCTCCTCCCACTTAGCTTCAGCACTTAGGTTTAAGCACGTACTGTGCTAGCCTCTTGAAACGGTGTGGCTGGCATTTATTCAGACAGCCCTTCCAGATCCTTAAAGCGACAAGAGATTTCAGGCTGCAATCCTTATATGCATTTTTGTTTCTTGCAGTAAGCACAATGACAATGAACAATTGCATCGTCAAATGCAGGCACTGCCTCAAAGTTCTAGGACATATCCCAGCAACGTATAGTCCATCAACCATGCACAGCCCCCATATGTGCTTCTATGATTTATTGTCAATGCAACGATCCCTTTGGTGCTCTGACTTCTGTTGCCATCCAACACGCTCTGCCCACCTCCTTGTCCTATGATAGTGTTAATAAAACAAAACGTGGAGGGAAGACTCTGCATAAGGTTTCTTCTCCAACAGCTAATTAAATAATTGTTTGGCCAGCTGTTGGGTGCTGATTGTGTTGGGGAATAAAACAAAGCCATCTCCAGCCATTCTCTTCTGTAACACCATTTTCACCAGGATCACTTAAAAGATGGCCTGTGTGCAAAAATGTGTGTGCAAAAATGTGATCTCTACGAGGTGCAGAACTTGTCAAACTCTCTCTGATTCTTTCTTCACCGACAATACTCAGAGGATGATTATCTTGATCACTCAGCTGTCCTGTCTGGAAAAGTTGTATTTCTCTATCAGTAGATTTTGAGAGGATTCAGTGGATGCTAAAGCAAATTAAAGTCCTAGCTCCACTTCAATGGGTCCGAGCATCACCTACTAGCTGCTTCATATATAAAATTAAAATAATCCGGTCTAGTTGGAATGCATGGTGTGGGTGTTTATAGCAATAACAACAACACTGTTATATTTCTTCCACAGTAGATGTTGATCAATAGCTCGATGTTGTCGTTTGCTCTCCCGCTGCAAAGAAGCACTGGCAAGTACATGGAGCAAGTACATGATTTTTCTCCTGCACCAACCAAATTGATATCTACCAGACTGCTGCTAAAAAGACAGATGAACCTTTTCAGAAAACCAGTCAGCTGGAATCCCAAAAGCCCCTTTCCCCACTTATGACCCCAAAGGGTACTTACTTTCCACAGTGAGCATGATGGGCTGGCTGGTTTTATTGTCTCCATTCTTGTCATTTACAGCTTGCACATAGTATCTTCCAGCATCAGGGGCTACCGTTGACAAGATCACCAGTGTGTTCTCCAGTGTGATAGCTCTGGATGGAAGTGGGGGGGGGGGGGAAGTGGATTTAGCACTGGATATGTATCAAGGATAAAAGGTTCTAAATTACGTTGTTAAAAGTGTTTACCCTTTCCTTACAAGAGCTCTTACACTTTTCCTTGTAATAACTAACCTAGGAAGACACACCTGATTTAAAAGTTTTCAATAGAGAATATACCAGTCATTCCATATTGCATTACAATCCACTGTGGGATGCTGAATTTGGGTTGTTCCTTTAGGAAGCTGTTGGATTTCACAGCTTTCCACGTTCAGATAAAAGTGACTCCAACCTCTCTCTTTTACTATGTACTGACTCTTTGCTCCAATTTCTGAAAGGAATACAACTCAATGCCCCATCCCCCACCCAGGCATTCCCAGTAAGCAAACTTCTTGGTTTTGGATTGGCTTTTATTTTTTCACCACTGAAAATAAAGAAGAGGGCAATACTGGAACTGAATAATCTACCCCAGAATTACTTGATTACAGGATCCAGGAAGACAGGAATCTTTCTGCTTCGGAAGTACGGCCATGCTATGTTTTAGAGTTCAAATACTATCTATCTACCAACCTACCTATCCATTTACCTACCTACCTACCGTCTGTCTGTCTGTCTGTAGAGAGAGAGAGAGAGAGTGAGAGACAGAGAGAAAGAGAGATAGGGAGGGAGGGAGGGAGAGCAATACACATGTATATACATATTCGTTCCTCTGTGGATTCAAGTTATTAAATGTACAGTACTTTCCTATAATGAAATTGTACGCTGTGCACCAATCAATATACGGTATTGAAATTGTGGAAAAACTAAGCTAAGTTAGAAGTATCACCTGTTTTTTATCATTAGAGTTTCTACTGAAAGGATATGCCATAAACCATAGGATAGAAACTGAAATTACAGAAGAAACAGGAAATCATGCTGCTATTTCAAGTTGGCATTTGTTTTAAGCCTGGAAATTGCATGCATAGCTGCACACATCTGCAAATATGAAATAATGAACATTTCAAAATAAATATTATATGATTGTTCAGAGCAGCATAGATATGCATTGAAAAATGACGGGGGGGGGGATTTTGGAAAAAAATATCCTCCTTTCTCTAATTGCCGTTCTCTAACCTAATAATCGAAGCAGATTGCAAAGAAAATATTACATAACCACTTACACAACTTTAAATCCACTCCCACCTGTAACAATTTATAAGACCACTAGATTGGAACATTTAAAATTAAGGGGGGGGGGACACATAAAACACAATAATTAAAAGGCTGCTTTATAAGTAACCTATGGAGAAGTGGAACATTAAGCGAGAAATAGCATCTGGAGAATGATTTGTGGTATGCCTTTTTGCCACATATAAAATGTCATATTATTAGGATAACAGAGTACAGGTCCTTGACTTACGATTGGCATTTCAGTCACTAAGTCATGTGATTGTTAAGTGAATCATCATATGATTGGACCCCATTTTATGACTGTTTTTATTGTAGTCATTGAGTGAACCATGCAGATTTTAAGTCAATCTGTCTTCCCATAATTGATGTTGTTGCATGTTGGAAAATTGGCTGGAAAAGGCACAAAATCATGTGACTGCAGAATGTTGCAACCAGTTGTAAGTAAGTGCCCGAATTGTGAACAGTTGACTGTGGGGATTGTGCAATGGCTGTTAAGTTTGAGGATAGGTTGTAAATATATTTTTTCCAACTTTGACTTGTGACTTTGAACCATAAGTAAAGGAACTGTTGTAAATCAAGAACTAGCTATACCAATGATTAGCCTGAAGTCAGATAGATCACACATACACATATACACACACCTATTGTATGTGCACATATCAGAATCTGGAACCATGTGTCATGTATGAGAGGGAGCTCTGTTGGCCTTTATTAAGCATGTTTAGAATTCCTGATTTCATTCAGCATATGCATATGTCTAGCAACAATGCTGAAGGGACAGTTGTAACACACACATACACACACACACACACATACACACCTACTCTGTGTCTGTGTGTGTCTTACACACACATATACACTTATATATTTCTTTACTATAATATTTTTTATTTTCTATTTATTTTCTATTTTATTTTTCTTTTAAAATTTGTATTAGTTTATCGTCGTAATTGTAATTTTTTAATAAAACCGCTACAATTTTCTTTCTTAAAAAATGAAACATACAGTTGGTTTCTGAAGATTAGCTGACTGCAATGCATAAACTAAATATTTGCAAAATAGTGAAACTACTTTCACCTTGAACGAAAAGCAATTAAAATATATTTCCCATTTCCTTTGCCTGTTTAAATTATCTTGGTAGCTACACACTCAAGAGAGAACAGGTTGGATGTTCATAGATTAATAGTTTTCTTTTTCTTTTTGAAGAATGATCTAATCTTCTGGAACTATAAAATCTTCTGGGGGAGGGGAATTATTGTATATTTTACCATTAGGTTTGCTATGAAAGAACTCTTCAAAACTCCTTTCACAAATGGAAAATCACTCAGATCAATCCTTGTATAATAGATGTTACACACATGTTTTTACAGCTGTGTGTTTGTATATTTAAGAGAAACTTAGCACTGGGGTAAGTGTTGATTGTAAAGTAGCACAAATATTATCTTTTGGATATATATATATATTTAAGAATAAGGGCTTTTCTACTACAAATAGAAGATGGGTACATTTGTGCTCCTAGGACTGTGATGGTGAACCTTTGGCACGGGTGCCACAATGGCACGCGGAGGCATCTTGCTGGGCACACAAGCTGTCAGCCAACTTACCTCCAGCTGAGCAGGCACATGCAATTGCACATGCATGCATGCATGATTCAAGAGACCCAGCTGGTCTTTGGGCCTCTGCTGTGCATGCATGCAATTGCAGCAGGAAATCCAGCTGGTCTTTGGAGCTCTCCTGCGCATGCTCATGCAATGGCAGGTGCAAAGCACATACTTTTCAGCTCTCGGTAAGTAAAAGGTTTGCCACCACTGTCCTAGGATGTTAATTTTTAATGGAATTGAATTAATACTCTCCTTATGGTATTTGTGTGTTTGTATGAGATGAAGTCAGTTCTTACCTCTCCTCCCCCTTGCTAGAACCTGCACATATATGTTGCATATGTGATTATTCCGGATTTATTTCCTTAGTCCTATGCTAAACACACAAACTGAAGAGACCACCTCAAACATTCTGGTTCCAGTAGCTTTGCAATGTCTATCGACTGATTTTGAACAGCTGATAAAATGTCCAAGTTGTGGCTTGCAAGTACCTTTGTAGACTCCACACAAACTGCTAACTCTGTGATTTCTTTTTAGCAGAAACCAATAATTCCTGAGCTTTATTCTGCTTGTGTCAGGCTTCACACTCAGGTCTGGTAGTAACTCACTAGATGCTTACTTAGTAGTTTAACTTCTCAGCTAGCATTGACAGACTCAAAGATATGATTCATCTAAACTAGAATTGTTACTGAACACAAGAATAAAGTCTGAAATACAACAGTTGAACATGCATAACGGCCCCAGGTTATCACAGATTGATTCAGATTCTCAGATATTTACATTCTAGCTCAATGGTGGTGAACCTTTTAGTTACTGAGTGCCGAAAAGTACACGCTTTGTGCGTGCCATCCACACTTGCGTGTGGCTCCTTCACATGTGCTGCATGTGCAACCACACCATCTGCGCATGCATGCAGCTTTTGCACATGCAATGCATGCACACTGCATCAGGCACTCATGCACACATGAGCATGTGCAGGAGAGCTCCAAAGACCAGCTGGATTTCCTGCTGCAATTGTGCACAAGCACAGTCGAGGATCGAAGACCAGCTGGGTCTCTGCAATCACACATGCGTTCATGCGCAGTCACATGTGCATGCTCAGCTGGAGGTAACTTGGCCAACAGCTTGTGTGTCCAGCAAGATGGCTCTGCCTGCCACCTGTGGCACCTGTGCCATAGGTTCGTCATCATGGTTCTAGCTTTTTGACCTACCTTCTCAAAGTAATGAATTTTTGGTAGGTTGCTTGGTGGTCTGATATATTTATAACATGACCATCTCTTCCTTAGAAACGGTTACCTCCTACTACCCTGCCAATATAAAACCTTAATACTTGGTTTTTCCATTAGAGACTGGGATTGATTTAGCTTTTCTACTAATTTGAGGGAATTATGTTAATTACCTGGCAAGCTGCTGGCCAATACTCTGATAAAAATGTAAAGGAGTTCCTGTGGATTTTACTCTGCTAGTTGTTGCTGACTAAAAGTGGTGATGCTCATCTCTGTTTCATGGCCATTGAGCCAGCACTGTCTGAATAATTTCTGTAGTCATGTGGCCAGTATGATGTCATGGGGCACTGTTAACTTCCCAACAAAGTGGTACCTATGTATCTATTCACATTTGTATGCTTTTGAGCTGTTAGATTGGCAGGAGATGGAGAGAGTATGGGAGCTCACCTCATCGCGTGGAGCTCAGGACTCAAATCTGGGCTGCCAACTTTCCAGCCGACAAGCTCAGCATCTTAACCGTTGAACCACTGTGCCACACCTTTTCTATACCCTGGTACCAAGGAGTATAAAAGGAATTCTGGAAAAAGGAATTCTCCTTTCTCAAACATCATGAGAAAATTCTTTATCGTTACATGAGCATCTCTGGACTATGCAAAAAGGGTACTCCAAAGCAAATCCTGATTGATACACTGAAATTTTTGACACATGCACAATTTTTTTGACATGCATAAAGACTGACAAAATGTATGATGCTGAAGTTGGCCTATCAGTACCACCTACACAGAGCTTGAAAACTAGGCTCTACCAATTGGCCTGGAACCCCAATGAGGGTGCGGCTGATCGACTGAAATAAGATCTCACTCAGTGTACATCTGAGTGTACCCTTCTTACCATCCTTGATGATGTTTAGTCAATTTTTAATGTTAATATTAATTATTTTAATATTTTAATGCTTTGTTTTGTTGTTTTTAATTGGTTGTAAGCCACCTAACGTACACTATTCAATGCATATGTGTATATTCAGTTATTAATAATATATTAATATTCATTAAAATTAATCCAGTAGCATTCCAGTTTAAAAGTAATTTTTATTGTGGTTTGTCGCATAGTCAGCCAGATGTTTAGATGGTTTTTGGCATTTTTATCCACTACTGAGTCCTTCCCAAGGACCTGAGATAGGCAGGTGTTATTTTTTGATGGTATTACATCATCACAGGAAGTAAGCTGTTCTAAATAAAGCTGCCTTTTGTAATTGACAGATGGTGATTTTGTCAATGCCGATGCTGTTCAGGTGGTGCTCCAGATATTTTGGAATTGCACCCAACGTGCATATCACTGCTGACATTATCTTTGCTTTCTTTTGATACAGATATTCTACTTCTATATGCAGGCCTTTGTATTTTGTTATTTTCTTCAATTCTTTCTCTTCTATTCAGCTGTCTTCAAGTACTGCCTGGACATTTTTGTTTTTTTGTATTTTCAACAGTTGTTGAATCTGGGGTGTTATTTGGCAGTTGTTTGCTTGCTTGAATTCTAAAATCCCAGAGCACTTTAACTTCTTCACTTTCTATTACTTTGTCTGCCTTATGGTCACACCCATTCTTGCTTGCAGACAAATGGCATTTCTAGCAGATGTTCCAATACATCATTATTCTTACTTTGTTGTGCTGTTACTCTTGTCATCTTCTTGCAGCAGCTAACTAGATATTTCTTCAGCTTCTTTGCAGATGTGGCATTTCCTATCTCTTGCTGTCTTCCAAATTCTGGCATTGTATGCATTTGTTCTTGTGCATCCAGAATTAGCCCTTCCACCTCCTTTTTTATTGTTCCTTTTTTTAGCTATTGTGAAATCTTGTTATCTTTTCCTGTTATTACTACTGTTTATTACTATTAACACTAGAATGATAGTGTATTATTTAAACCCAAAGTTACAAGACAGTAAGAAAAGCGGCTGGAAATTATGAGCAAGCAATAAAGTATTTGCAGCAAACATACTACACCACACTTAAATACTTTACATAATTAACACGATATTACATAAGTAATATGAACTAGTTTTGATGGTCCATTATTATAAACGAACAAATATTTATACTTACACATGAGGACCTCATGGCAGTGCAACAGGACACAACTAATGTTGCTAGTTTCTGGGCAAGATCTCTTTAATTTGTACACATTTTCATTTTGTATTTTAATTTTTATGTCATATAGTAAGCCTTATTTCAACTGCTTCTGATATGAGTAAATGAACTATGAATGAATGCCAGAGATTAAATCAGTTGTAATGAAGTGACTCTCTCATGTGAACCTATTGTTTAATCTATTGTTCCCAAGTAAAGTCTTTAAAACAGCTTAAAAATATGGGACTACGATAATAGAAAAAAAAATCAAGCAAACGACAAATGCAAGAAAACTACATAAAAGATTAACAATGGCAAGCAAAATATTAATGTGTGCTAATGCAACAATATCTTCAAAATAGATTTAAGAAAGTGCTTGTTCGGATCGCCCTTTCATCATGAAATCCAATATCTGGATGTTGCTAATTGTGGGAAAAGCAGTGGCAGGGGATCACAACACTAAAGCTAATTTATTCTTTTACAGAAATGTATTTATTTATTTGCATTCATAAGGCTATCCAGCTCTAACAAACTCTAGGTGGCATACAATAAAAGCAATAATAAAAAACAAATTAAAAACGTCAAAATGTTTGGAAGAAAACAACCAATCAACATTTTAAAATATCCAGGACCCATCACTGTCTAAACTAAGGCCCTGTGGGAAGAGCCATTTTTCAGGGATTTTTTTAAAAAATAGAGTCAGATGAATCCCAGTGGGGAAATATTAAGGGAGTTCAGCTAATTAAGAACTCTGCTTGTACATTGTTTTGAAACTATATGGAAGTAAATATGCTGAGCTTTGTGTTTTCATAAAAATAAGCTGTGGAATATAGGGTTTGGTCATTTGTCTGTCTATATGCCGTATATCGCTTTCAAGTAATTGAGAGCTCTCTATGAACCAAGTATGCAAAGTTCTAAATTCACTAGATACAAATTGCTTATTCAGAGACACTCAGTTGGCACTGCTGAGAAGATCTGATCACATATTTTTTATTTCTACTTCTCGTTAGGAAGTAATTTTGGGTGGGAAACAATACATTACACTCTTCCAAGACTGTGATAACCATGTTCTAAGTGTTCACACATTCAGAACCATCCAATATTGCGTCACTGAATTGTCTCTTGGAGTTCTCATCTTCCTGGAGAAATATGTCATTAATTGTAAGTTATTCTATATTATATCTCTATATATTCTATATTCTTCATTTCTTCAATGTCTTGAAATCACTACCTATAGTAATAAAATACTATTTCCATTATGTTGGGGAAACTCAGGATCATTCCCCCAATACACACAACCCAGAGCTAGAGCTGAGGTATGTTTGCCTGACTGGTAGCGATTACAAAGAAACGTTTTTGCATATATTTGTAATTGGAGCTTTCACTTTGGCTCCTGAAAAATCGTTGGGTAGATCACACAAAACAGGATATCAAGGTAGGTGAAGATGGAGTCAAAGTGTTAATTGCAGAGCTGCTATTTTGGTGAAATGATTCCACAGCCACAAAGAAAAAAAAAGCACGTTTCCATCAGCAACATTTTAAAAATGAATCAGCTTTTATTGTGTTTGGGAGACATAGCTTATAAACAAATTAGTCCAGAATTACAACAGCAATCTTTCTGATGTTTTGCCTTGAGAATGCCTTAATGAGGCATTCTCTTGTTCAAACATAGCTTATGGAGGCAATTTTATATACGTAGTTCTTTTCTACATTCCATTCACACCAGTTGCTCTGTGCCAGGCAACTCAGCTGTCCTTTTGCTACAATGAAGTAGGGTCCACTTTCATAATAGCTGCTCTAATGAGCATCCTAAGAAACTCCAATGGAGAAAGGAACCTACTGCAAATATGTTCACCTACCAATGAGTAGCCTATGTGAGAGAACTGACCAATCTCACCATTTATTATGGTTTAACTTCGATTGCTAAGCTGCATTTGGGGGCCAGTGGATCAATATATGAAGAACAGTTGCAGGAATTGGATTTGGCTAGTCTAGGGAAAAGAAGGACTAGGGGGGGACAAGATAGTAGTGTTCCAGTATTTAAGGAGCTGCTACAAAGAGGAGAGGGGCAGCTTATTTTCCAAAGCACTAGAAAGCAAGGCAAGAAACATTGGATGGAAACTAATCAAGGAGAGAAGCAACCTGGAATTAAGGAGAAACTCCCTAACAGTGAGGACAATTAACCAGTAGAATCAGATGTTATGGGTGCTTCATTACTGGAGGTTTTTAAGAAGAGACTGGACAGTCACTTGTCTGAAATGGTATAGGGTCTCCTGCTTGAGCAGAGGGTTGGACTAGAAGGCCTTCAAGGTCCCTTACAGCTCTATGCTGATTGATTGAAGTCTGTGAAGGATTCCATGGAAGAAGTATGGATAGATGCTGCTCATAAGAACAAAGTGTCAGTGTTTGATAGTTCATAGACAGGGAGAGACATAGCAACAGATCAGCCAATGGGAGCTGATTGGTGACTGAAACAGTTTTGGAGCATGTGCAATGTGCGCAGCTCTGTGCGCAGCTCTGAAACTGAAACAAGTCTGTGCATACTGCTGCTCTGAACTGAAACTGAAACTAAAACTCCTCTCCTCTGCTTGTGCTTGCTACCACATTGGAAAAACCTATTTTTTGGTATTGTATACTTACTTTATGTTATATTATATATAAAGAGAAGTTATTAGATCCTGCTGAGTTCATTTACTTGTGTGTGCTTCTGAACGTGGTTGCTGCAAACTCTGAAACAAAGCTCTACTAGCTATCTGGAGCAACATGCATAATTATTCACACATTGTGGAACAAATACAGTAAACGAATGTACCATTTTCTCAATATCATGCTTTCTTTACACGTGGATTAGTGTTACTGGCCTCCATACCCCTTCATATCCTTTATGCGAGTAATGACTGCAAGCATATAAAGAGAGAAGTAGCTGCTAGGAAAACTTTCCCTCTTAAAAAAAATATTATTGCTGCTAGGGCAGGGGTGGGCAATTACGGCTCCTTCATGACTCGTGGACTTCAACTCCCAGAATTCCTGAGCCAGCATGG
>JAEANM010002108.1:0-25463 GCA_017656035.1 Myanophis thanlyinensis
CACACACACACACACAGACATACTATACATACTATACTAATAACAAGAGCTCAATGTCATGAATGGGTATCGTTCTATAATAAGTTGTGAATTTACATACAAGAAGTGAACTGATGTCCAGAATTAACCAGTGGCCCAGTAGCAGAGCTGAATTTGAGTCCAGCTTCGTCTCCAATCTTCCTTGAAATTGGTAATTTCATAAAATGCAATAATGGTTCAGATTTTGTTAAATATCCTTTTAAAAAGCTTTGGACAACAACTCTTCTGAAAACACTGAAGAACAATTGATTGGCCTAGTTGTTAGTCTGAACTTTGAGAGGAGTGAAAGCCAAAAAGTTTCAAATTGTAAATCATCCTCTTACCTGAGTGTTGCTGTCAAATACGATTTAGACCAGAGGTGTCCAGTCTTGGCAGCTTTAAAACTTCTGGACATCAACTCCCAAAGCTTGGACGCTCCTGGTTTGGACAATTTATGTGCCCTTACAACAGTATTCCACTGTCAAACTGCAACATTCTTTACAGCCGTCCTGGTGTGTCCAGTCCTTCCTCTTCAGCTTGTGTCAAGAAATAAATCGAATTGGAGGCCACACTCTTCCCAAGGTTATCTTGCAAGAACTGCTCAAGACGTGCATGACTGAAGTACTGGCTGGCTATGAAAAACTATCAGAAGGGAAACGGGACAAGGTACGTTCCTGGGGCTTGTGGTTGGTGGGGCATAAAATTAAAAAATGAGGGATTTCCCCCCCTGTGATCTGCAGTGTTCTGAGGCACAATGCACCATAATTGGCTTGGCATTGTGGTGCTTAAGAGAAAAGTGAATATACAAGGTTTTTTTAAAATCATAAGACTAGCCTGTTAAGATTGCTGTGAATTACTGTAATTATCAAATTATTCATTTAGACTAAGTAGATATACTTGATAACTCATTCTAAAAGTTAAAATAAATTATCTGCAGTGCAAAAAAGACTAGGCTAAATGCAACCCTGGTTACAACAGCAATCTATATTGTTCTGTGATTATTTTATAGCCAGTATTACTGACACAAGTATTTTCCATATTTTGTTATTAGAGATATTAATCAGTGTAGCATGAGAGCTTTAGAAGACTAGCTGCTGAACTTATTCAGATTTGACTATTAAAGCAGGGATCCCCTACCTGTGGGCAATGACCCACTACCGAGCATGGCCTATTCACAATCCCACTTGTACAAGTGCTGGGCATTGGTGCTCGCAGCCCCATTCATGTGACTGGCGGTGCCTGCCCCACTTGTGCACCTATCACTCACAATGAAGCTATGTGCACATGCGTACCTGCTCCTTGCCTAAAGCATTCCCTCTTCTACCCCCTTCACCCCCCTGCCCCAGGCCGCCAACCCGGAAAGGTTGGAGAATAATGCAGTAGAGCAGCATTCAGAATGCAGCCAGGAGAGGCATCAGTTCTGAACTAGACAATTGGTGTAAATATTGATAGAATTTTTCCCCTTCAGAAATGTGAAAAGACCTTTGTTCAATGAGTGTAAAGACATTTGCTTCTGATATTCATGTACAGAAAGAAGGAAAGCTACCAATTACTCAGAACAGGGCTTTGCAATTACTGTATGATCTTCGTTATCTGAATATAGTCCTGACAACTAAAAATGAAGAGTTGAAAAGCAGTAGAAACAAGCATGATGCCAGTTAAGTATACTATAAAGTATTATGTGTATACATTTACTGTCTTATTTTTATGCATTTAAGAATGTTGCTATACCCACTTTATATGTGAGACATAATAATATTTTGCAATATGTTCATGCACATAGGTTTCAAGCAGTGCCGCAATCTAAAATCTATTGGACTAGAAACAGAACCTTTTTAAAAAGAGCATTTATTGTTTTTATCAACATGGTCTGTAATTTTGCAGGTAGTCAATGTTCAGGAACTGATTAGCATATCTTCCTGATTTATGACAGCTTGAACAGGAATTTCAGGAACTTAATTTGGCTGAATGTTGACTAAGTAAATATTTTTTAAAATGTTCACTGTGCTGTAGTGTTCTAGAAGAATAGAAGGGAAAATACATCAAGGTAATTTGTAGGATGTATCTGAAACATTTTAAATATATCTATCTTTGGCTAATAGAGTCAGTTCAAAAGTTCTTTCTGATTGCATTAAGGGAAAGAGTAGTGTTTGATTATCTTAGTTCATTTGAAATGGATTTGACACACCATTTCATAAAGAGTTGAAAATTGTTTAATTTTGTTAAGTTTATGTATGTTGGGTTATGATAGAGGTTTCCCCCATCTGGTAACATTAATTTCTTTGCGTAGGACTGCAAGAACATTTGCCTACCCAAGAGGAGAGCAAGCTTTCAACATTGTAAATGAGATGATTTTTCTTTGTTTCAGGATTGAGAAACAGATCGATGCTCTTGAGAGCTATATAGATCCTTTCGACTTGGATGTTTTTACTCCTCACTTAAATAGTAACCTTAATCACCTGGTACAACGAACTTCTGTAAGTTCAAAGGGAGAGAATGTAGATGGTTCCAAGTAAATTTTATTGTCTTAAATCATCTATACCTATTTATGTTGGTTGCAAGAACATAATACTAATTTTCCAAGTAGGAAATGATAATGGTTTTTCCCGAAAATAAGACCCAGTCTTAATTTCTTTTGGACCCCAAAATAAGCTCTAGGGCTTATTTTTGGGAAAACATTTCAGGGTGATCAGCCTGGCTGGGCGTCCTACTCACCAGCACACACACACAAGGCTTTCCCGCAGCCTGCGTGGCATGTCTGGATCACCTGCCTCCACCCTGCACATCTTCCTGTTGCTTGCACAGGTACTCAAGTCACCTGTGTTGTGCGCAGGCTGCGGCTGCTGCCAGACAGCATCAGCCTGCCCATGGTTGCCACCTCCTATACTGGCCACGTTCACCCTACTTTACTAGAGCTTATTTTGGGGGTAGGTCTTATATTAGGCACATGCAGAAAAAAACAGGCTGAGGCTTATTTTTGGGATAGGTCTTCTTTTCAGGGAACATGGTAATTAAGCAACCATTACATCTATTAACTTCAATGTACTTTGCTTTTATATACATGTAATCCTCAATATACAATCATAATGGAGCCTGCCTATTATGGTCATATGTCATGATGGTCATAACCGGGTTGGTCACATAACCAATCATTATTTGTGACATTATTTTGTGGCAGTTGTTAAGCAAATGCCACAGTTAAGCAATTCCATTTGCTAAGTGACTGGTTGTCAGTCAAGGACTACCTATATGATTTAGGTAACCAAATCATATATTAAAAATGAAGACAGTTAGTAGTACAGGTAGTCCTTGAATTACCATAGCAGTTGGGACCTGAATTTCCATCACTGAGCAATGCAGTCATAAAGCACAACATCAGGTGACGCCATCACCTACCAAGAGGAATCCCTGCTGTTTCCATTGTCATTGTTAAGTGAGGACCGTGTATCATTAAGCAAGCAGCTCATAACTTCCTGTCGGCTTCCAACAATCAGCGTTGTTGGGAGAAGCCGACAGAAGTTCCCTATCCAAGGAGGCTTGCAAGTTAGCTAGCAAAGTAGATCAGTGGCTATTCCTTGAGTGGGCATGGGTGTGTAAATGGCGAGAGAAAATGCACAAGTGGCCAATCACACATCCTTACACATCTGGCAGCAGCCACCAACCTGTCAGCAGGCATGGTGAAAGCACAGGGAAGTTCAAGATGTGTGAGATAGTGCAGGTAGCCAGCACAATCCGAGTGCAAAGGGGCTGGGGAAGAGGGTGTCAGTGGGAGAGACCTTACCCTTGTGATCTTCCGTGCTGGCTGCCCCATTGATTTTGCTTGTGCGAAGCTGGCAGGGAAGATCACAAACCATGATCACTTTACTGCAGGATGCTGCAACTGTTGTAAATGTGAGCCTATTGCCAAGTGCCCAGATTGTGATTGTGGGGATGCTGGAATGGCTGGAACTTTGAGGACTGGTTGTAACCATCATCTGTTCAGCGCCATTGTAACCTGGAGCACTTCTGAAACAAGTGGTCATTATACAAGAGCTACCTAGCTTATTATGACCATCTTTTAATTAAACAGCGCACTGACTTTCAATTAACTAACTGTATGTTCTCATTAGAAATACTATCTTCCCTGAATGGCCATAAGCCAGGAAACCCCACAAGGCTGAATGAATGTAGTCTGGGAAGATCATAGGCCACACGGTGTAGATGTTTGGAAACTCCAGTTTGTGTCACGCAGCTCAAACTGGTAACGCAAGCGGTCAGAGATACTCTCGCTTCTTCAAGCTTTGTAGGTAATAATTACAGCACATTCTTTAAGCTACATGTATTCCTCATGCTGCTTTTTAATTTAACATGACTCTATAATTGAATGGACATTTTATAGCTGAATGTTCCATCTATTGAGGCCAGACGGTTCTCTCTTTTCTGTCCTCTAGGTCCTGTTTGGCTTATTGTCAGGAACAGAGAATCAGTACACGAGCAGAGGCGGTGCTTTAACTACTCAAAAACTACATAACATCCTACCTCTAACTTCTAGCCAGATCAGGTAAGTGACTCAGACCTGTAAGCAACAAAAACATGTTCTGTAAAAACAAAGCATCTGAAAGTAGAAAGCAATTAAACATCCTGTTTCTTCTTTTCTAAGATTTGGACTGTTGCCTCTCAGCACATCAAGTTCTCGCAAGGCTAAACCTGTTCTGAGACATACTGAACACGAAACTCAGGTTGGTTCCTTTGTTCAGGGATGGGCAGCTTTTTGACGCTGGTGGGTCTTTGAGAGTCAGGGTGGAGAGCTGCAATATTTGGGTTTAGCAGTTTAATAATTTAGCTTTTGCTTCAAGTTGTGCTGCATATATTTTAAGCCTAATATTACTTTTCACTTCAATTTAAAATTACGCTGCCAGTTTTCAGGAACTAGAGAGGATTTTGCTGGCTGCAAAAAGGTTTTGAGGGAGTTTCTGAAGTTAACCATCCATGCTTTCTACTTCACTATACTGTTTTTCCTATCTTTCCCTAATGTTTAGCAGGGATTAATTTGGATTTGTATCACATTTGCTTTGTTTCAAGGATTCAGACAGGACAAATTGTGTAGCAAAATAACTCGACAGTAGGATGTACAAATATTTTGCTAATTATGTTTTGCAATGAAGTTTATTTTTAATTTCCATTACCTGGTTAAGACACCAGGCTAGAAACCAAGAGATGGGGGGGGGGGTTTTTTCTACTACCACCTCAAGCATGAAAGCCTGCTGGGTGATGTTGGGCCATTTATTCAGCCCTTGGCACATAGGGTTTTTGTTGTGGGGAGTTATTATTAAAATTAAAATGGTGGGATATAAATGAACAAATCTTTGTAACAGCAGTAATGTCTGTTTAACTGCCTTATAACCTTTATTCCAGTGTGATGCTGACCAGTAATTCCTGAAGAAACTTTATTGGGGTATTAAACTGTGTGAATTGAAAGGCTTCTCTCCCCCCTGCATAGGTGTTTGTAGAAAACTAACAAAGTCATACAGCTTTTTTCTATAGCGCATTGAACTTGAGATCTTTTGTCAAATTACGAGACTCAGAAAATGAACTCCTAAAACAGCCAGTTGCACAATTTTCTTCCTGCGATTATGGAACCAATGCTCCCTAAAAAGAACAGATTTTTGATGCATGTTAAGATTTACTTGCTTTTCTGTTTGGTTTCTGTGTTGCATCTTAAATGTATTTTTAGACAATGATTATACCCTTCCTTTAATAAGAGAATTGCCTCTCATAATTTTTTAATTCCACGTACCTTTTTTTTTTAATTGTAGATTTCTGTAACTATGGGTGCATTATAAATACATACTTATCACTTGTGAATGTAGTACTCACACACACAGAGAGGTAGAAATTTAATTTTTGATGATGCAATTTTTGATTGCTTTCTGCTTAATCCTGAGTCTGTTTCTTTGGGCTACTTTAGCAAAATCAAGCCCATTAATAATTATTAACCAGCTGCTTACCAGCAGTTATTTGACTTGGACTACATAGCTGGGGGAAGCTTTTGAATGTCTTTGCTCGTGTATGCTTTGGCAATCAGCCGCTCTATAATTACCAACCATACTTTTCTACTATGTCCATTTTTGCCAATAAATTAAGGCATGTAATAATTCTGAGCTTTTGGAGATTCTTGAAACAAACGTTTTCAAAAATACTGACACTGGATTTTCTATACGAAAAGGTAAATAACCTTTGGATGACCAAAGGCTGCAATGTAGCTAAGCTAAAATTTGTGGGAGGTTTGTTTATAAACGGATGTTTTAGTTCTTTCGTTTGTTTTGCACTTCAGGATGACAGAAAACTGCTGACAATTTTTAGCATGATAAACCTAGTGAGGCACGAACTGCTGCAAAAAGGGGGAATTTTAACACAAGACATCAGAGCTGCAGATGCAGACTGCTTACTTACACCCACTGAATTTTTCCTAGCAAAATTTCAACTTTTTTTTTTAACTATATAGCATTTTCAGAGAAGGGAGGTATCATGATTCGCTCAGGTGGCCCTGCTGGCTATTGTGCTCATGTCTTGTCTTCACACAGCTATAAGCTTGTGAATAACAAAAAATGGCAAACTCTCATGGGGCTATTGACTTTTCTTTTGTTAAAATTAATAGGCTCCAACCGTCGCCCTGATGAGAACGGAGGAGACGCTGCGTCCTGGATCCCTGTTTAGGCAACTGGCGGCAGAGGAGGAGGAGGACACAGCAGCGTCATCTTTATTTAAACTTGGCTGGCTCTCAAGCATGACCAAATGATTGAATAAATGCGAACTATCATGCTCTTGGCTTTGTAATGACAAAAGGATGCGTAAGGCGTATGATTCACACCCCGTTTTAGCCCGAAGCTCATGGTTTAAATGTCTTGTACAACTAATCAGAGCATCTAAAAATGCAAAATATGCAGCTTAGGCAGCTAAAGTTATTAACTGATTGTCTTCTTTAACCAGCCAGTGTAATTAAGTCCATGACCAATGCAAAAAGTTCCTGTGTCTGTGTGTGTCTGTGCGTAAGTAATAAGGAAGCAATTGTTTGCACTCCAGTAATAGAATCTCCCATTCTATCTTGTGGGAGTATTTTTTTAAGTGGCCTTAACACATAAAGACTTAACTTTTTAAAAGAGTAAGTTACCATAAAAACATATTCACTATTTATTGAAATTAAAAAAAAAAGACTTATAAAACTAAACACAAATGTTGTAAAGGATTTTACATAAAGCATCGGTTACTAATAAACAGATTGAGAAGTCGGACTGGACTCATTATGCACTCCTATAATACAGAGGTGGACTCTTAGGCTCGTCCCGACATGTCAGCTCTCCACCCTCAACCAGTCTCCAGAAGAATCCTATAAAAATTACTCCAAAGCTCCCTTTGCATTGCAATAGTGCAGCAAACCACAAGTAAACAACTACCTGTTAACCTGTTATTCCAAATACAGATTGAAAAGGCAACAGGCATTTTGTGCAATTTTAACGATTTCTTTTTTAGAGTTGAAATATCACACAGTGCTGTCCCCCTTCACAGAAGGCAGAGAGCTGCTAGGCTCATCATGTTGGAGGACGGCCCCTGTTCTGTAAGCTGTGGAAGTGCGCCTCCTTCAGGATCTGGTTGATGTGGAAGTAAGGGCCTTGGCATAGTGCAGACTGCTCATGGAAAGACTGAGGAGGTGTCACGGGACTTGATCCTGGCATTATCTGGGGTAAGCTGGTGTCTGTCCCAGTAGCTCTGTCAGGACTGCTTATGTTGCTGCTGCTGCTATAGCTGCTGGTACTGCCACTCTCACTGCTGGAAGACTGTGGAACAAGACACACAGGGAGGCTTGGTCATCATATGTGTTAAAGGCAACTTTATATCTCAAGCAGACATTTTTCTGGAGAGGTCTCCTGGTACCAAAAACTTGATCATTCTGTTTCTATGGGGAAACATTGCAACAAGCAAGTTAAACATGCAGGTCCAGCAATATAAACTAATCTGCTGTACTTTCAATTCCACTAGGAAAAAAACTGCCTTGCCACAAAATCCAAATGTCATATTTATACTTTCAAATATTCAACTAATTGATCTGAGGCTCAAATTTAGCAATCTTAAGCACCATAATATGTTAAGTATAAAACTGAATTGCTTTGAGTGAGTATGTCTGTCTATCCAACTATCATTGTTATCTGCCACTGGAAACATCTGATGAAGCAAAATACAGTTGATTCTTCAACAGATTAATTGTCCTTGCTACCATATTTGTTAAACCACAATGGGGGGTTTTTAAAACTGCATTCAAGTAATTAAAGTTTAATTACACCTTCATACAAATAGAAAATGTTAAGAGCTGCACTAAAATAATGGTCCTTGATGGTGTCAATTATTTTAACACTAGAAGCATTCATTCATGCGCATATATAATGCCAGCTGCCAGAAAGGCAACAGGCACCTCCCTTATAGGCAGAGAGAATTCCAGCTGCCTGCCTCATTCTATCATTCTTGTAATTTTCCATAGCTCTCCTACTTACTAAGCAATGGCCAAATGGTAACATCAGAGAAAACCAAGGTGAAAGATACTGGCTGGATTAAACACATCAGTGAGCCATAATGTGACTCTTTGCTTTACTTGAACAAATTTAGGTAATGAAAAGTTAACAGATACCATGCTGTTGCTGTTCAAAATACTAGACCTGAATATGAATATACAATGAGGTTCTGATGAAAATCACTTTGAAAGCTGCCTTAGATTATAGATCAAGAAACTAAAAGCATACATATTCAAAATTCACATTTGAAAGAAAAGCTTATGAATCAACCTCAAATACAGAAGGAGTATTTAATGCAAACACAACTAACAAACCTAATTATATGCTTCATCCCAAGAGGGTCAGTATACTGTATTTCATTCTTAAGTTGGGGGATATTAATAACCATGGGGGCGCTTCCAAGTTAACCTCTGGAGATCCTTATTGGAAGAGAATAGTGCGAACACACAGACTAAGATTGGCTTTCTTTTCACGACAGACATGCCAGACAAATTATGATAAAAATGACTGATACTACCTTTAACATTTTCAAGAATGCTATGCAAAGCACGGTAAGCCAAGGCCGATAACCTAATATTCATATTAAAAGGTGTTATATGAAAGATTTGGTTCACAAAAGTCATGAGAAATGGCACAGGTTAATATCTGCCGATAGTGACAAACAAAATTTAAGAGAAATAAATTATAAATAGCCTAAATTAGCAAGCATAATGTAAACAGGAAAATTGATCCATATTTGTAAGACTAAGAGAAAGGGGAATGATGTAATGGATTTGAACAGCAGGTTTAACCTTCTTGAGTGGAACTGATGAACACAAACATTACAACAACAGAAACGAACACACAGGTCTGAATGACTGGAGTAGAATATATTTCAGAAAACAAAGTGTTGCACACAAAAGTAGCCTTTGTTTATGTTATGTTTCTCTAAATGTTGACAATGTCACAACTGATAAATTTGAAGAAAATTCGCAACTAATGAATGGGATCTTCTAAGTAATGTGGATAAGATGAGAATGTATTAAAACAAATAACTGGCCATTTGGGGAAACAAATAAGAATGGATATTAGTGTGTATTCATTTAAAAAAGATCTGTTGAAAAGTATGAATGCTTTGTTTATGATGAATACAAGAAAATTAGTGAAAGATAAGAGTTCTGAATATGGGAGAGATGCTTTTCTGTAGAACCAACAGCAAACCTTAGGAAACAATGGAAATTAAAAAAATATCCACAGCAGCAAATGTTATAACAGAACAAATACATGAAAATAAAATTCAATATGAGAAATATTAAAGACAGATTAATCTCCCAACAAAATGACAAAAGAGAGGACATAAGGAAAAATTTGGAAACAGCTTGTAACAGATGGAGGAGAAATATGTTACAGAATGCAAGAATAATGTAGCTATGCTAATGAGATCCACAAAAAAGCACTCGTGAGGGAACAAAGTGAATTTTAGATAATGCTTTACGATGCAATAAGAAATAGAGAATTGAAAATTAATGTATTTAACATCCAGGTATTTGTTGTATATTTTGACAAAGAAACAATGAAATTGTGCACCCTGTTGAAATATTTACTAAGGAAGGGATAGTGGAGAAAATTTAAAGCAAACAAATACTGGTAGGAAGGCAATGGATAGTATACAATGAATTGCAAAGAATATTTGTCAAAAGAAACAAAATGGTTTTGTAGAAAAGCTTATCTTGAAAGAGAACATCATGACAGAATGCATGTAAAAATACTTTAGCTACAAAAAGTATTTACACTCTGTTAATAGGATAATATATTAACTGCCAAAGCAAAACTATATTCAGACAACCTTACCTCTGTATCCCAAGAATCCTGAAAGAGAGCATTTCGGCTATCACGTTTAGTTTGTGGAACTGGCCCATCCTCCTCTATGCCATTTCGTCTCCTCTTCCTGCAGCAAAAATTGGAGAGCAGTAGAATTAGCTCAGTATACTTTTAGAAGATAAAATTACAGCTAACAGACTGTTTAAAATTATTCATTTTTTTCTACCTGCCCATTACTACAAAGACATTTGCCATTAAACACAGGAGAAAGCCATATCAAAAGGTGCAATTCATCCTGTAAAGCAGTGGTATTTCAGCTTGGTGACCTGGGCTGATGCAGGATATGTGTGTGTGCATAAGTGACAAGTGCACACATGTGCACAGCTCCGTTTGTGCAAATGGCACGAATGTACGCTCTTCACTCACGGAGTTGTGCATGTGACCAGTGTGCTTGCAATGCACACAAAACTCTAATTGTGTGAGTGGCAGGCACTTGCACTTGTGCACAGAGCTCTATTTATGCGAGTGGAGGGCATTTGGCTTGCATGTGAAGCTCTACTCGCCCAAGTGCCCTCTCCTCATACGAGTGGAGCTTGACGACTGAACACTTGCCCATTTCTCCTGCTGCCCAGTGTTGAACTGACTGGTAGAGGGCCACAGCCCAGGGGATGGGGACTCCTGCTATAAAGCATCTTTCATTACACTATTCTAGTTTAAAAATCATGTGCAGATTATCTTTTTAAGTTAAAGTTTAAACTTCACCTAGAGATGCTTAGTAATTTCAATGCAGTACTCAAACAATCAGCAGCAACCATTTTTAAATGAAATGTACCTGAATGTCTGGCAATGAAAAATAATTACAGGTGGTTCTCAACTTACAACCATTCGTTTAGTGACTTTTCAAAACACTGAAAAAAGTGACTTATAACTGTTTGCCCTACTTACAACCATTGTAGTATCCCCATGGTCACAGGAACAAAATTGGATGCTTGGCAACTGGCTCATATTTATGATGGTTTCAGCGTCTCAGGATCATGTGATCATCTTTTGTAATTTTCAAACAAGCAAAGTCAATGGGGAAGCCAGATTCACCTAACAACCATATTACTAAAAAACCTCCAGTGATTCACTTAATTGTGGCAAGAAATATCATAAAATGGCGCAAAACCCACTTAATTGTTTTGCTTAGCAACAAAAATTTGGGGCTCAATTGTAGTCATAAGTTGAGAATTACCTGTATATTTCTCAACCTAATGGTCATCTATTAGACTATCAGGATTTATTTTATTTTTCACAAATGTCAGCAGTTCAAGACTGGTATAGTAAGTGTTATTTTAAGTCCAAAGCAAACACATATTTTGAGAAAACATTTTCTGCTTTTAAATGAGCATAAGTTCCATAGGGATATTCTTTAAGATGTCCTTTGTTAAAGACAATGCCCAAAAGCAGATATATTTCATACAATATTTCAGCAGGTTTACAAAATGACAGAGATTATTCATAAACATTGTTTAGATGCTCTAAAAAGATTGAAGCCAGTTGAAGTTACACTAGAACCTTGAAAGGCATAGTAGAGATATAAAAAAAATGTTGATCTCTTTATTCAATCCTTCAATTTGGGGGTATTTGTCTTGTTTATGTTTTTGTGTGAGATTTTTTTTTCTAAGTGAGATATTGTAATTTTGAAAATTATTTTGTTTTCCAATTATGAACATTAACCCTTACATATGTACTGAACAGACCCAATGACTATTTTTTCTGGGATTTCTCAAATACGCATCCATCATAAATTCTATCAAGATGTACAAAATCTTACTATCAATGAACCAATAAAGCATTATACAGAAATGCATTTACAAATATTGCAGAGATGGGTTTAATGTGCTACACCAACATATACTGTTCTCATAAATAACACCAGAGTAGGTCAGCAGCTAAATACTGAATGTTTAGGATTCCATTGCAAGCCTATGAGCCACATCTCCATTTTTAATCTCAACTCAGCCATAAATTCACTGGGTGGCTTTTAGGGAAAAAAAAAAAAAACTGCCAATGACCGTTTCACATCTGGTAACTTTGTAATAATAATAATTCAAGGCCGGATTTTACAAGGCCTTCAAGAAGGGCCGAGAAAGCGAGTAAAGATTAGCTTCTGAGAAACTTTCAGGGTCAAATTTCTATTCTGCCATCAAGTTGACAGAAGGATCTCGGGCTCGAGCACAGTTTCTTGATGTAAATCTTACCTGCTAGTGTTCCTGCAAAAAAAATAAAATTAAATTAAATAAGAGCATATATCAGCCTAAACTACTTCCAAGGAAAAATAAAATAACATTTTTAAAAAAGCAGTCCAAAGGACGACCAAAAGGCACAGTACCCTGAATTATTATTATTATTATTAGTCGTATTATTATTATTATTATTCTGATTAATTATTACTACTACTACTACTACAAGGGAACGATTCGGGAAAAAGCGAGGTGCCCGTTCAACCCGCCGGGCCAAACCCGAGTCGAAACGAGCCGGGCCATGTTATCCTTCACCCTTTCCCCACGACGTTTGTACCCCACCTTCCCAGACTCCCCAGCCAGCTAGTAAGGATCGGGGCGCCTTGCAGGTGGACGGTTGGGGGGAAACCCTCGTTTCCGACAGCTGAGGCAGGCAACCCAGATTTCCGGCCAACAAGTCGCAGCTGACGCGAAAGCTGGAGGCAATATCCCCGGCAATGACCACACAATCGCCTTCGGGGAGCTGGCCAGGCCTCTCGGGCTTTCCCCTCGGTCGGGCCCAGCTCCCACCTTGGTCGCCTTCGCCTTTTCTGCCCGCCCCCCCCCCCTCAACCGCCTCCCCGAGACCATTTCGTTTTCCGCGCCCGCTCACCTCTGTCTCGCTCCTCGTTCGCTGGGCAGCGGCCCCCGGCAACTCATGGCCGGGCTGGGCCCCAGTCCGCTGGGACTCCAAGCAGCCGAGACAGGAGGCCTCCGCGATCCGGCTCCCAAACAACTTCCCCCCCGCTCCTCCTCCTCCTCCTCCTTCCCCCGCCTCCTCCTCGCTTCTTTCTCTCAAGCCCAGCCGAGTCCCCTTCCGGTGTGCACGCCTCCTGCGCAAGCGCACCAAGCAAGCGGGGCAGGGACCGCCTCTGGCCCGAGACGCTCTCCTCTGGCTTGCGCGTCGGCTGCGCGCCCCCTCCACGCCCGAAGCCGCGACTCTAGAGCGCATGCGCGTTAAGGCGACGGGTGACGCGTGCGGTTTCGTCCAACTCGCCTCGGGCTCCGCTCGTGGGCTGAAGGTTAAAGGTTTCCGTTCCGCTGGAGGCGCGATTGACGTTTTCGACGTTGGGTTCGCGAGCTGCTGGTTTATCAACCGTGGCCGAGTTCGAGTTCAGCGCGGTTTCCTCCTGAGGTAAAAATCTTTCTTCGCTGGCGGCTTCTTATGCCCAGGAAGGAACCCAACGTCTGGGTAAGCATATGTGGGGGTTAGACTAGTTTTACTCAGAACAGAAGGAAAGTGAAGGATCCGGGCTTATCTCTGAGTAAATGGCCTCAGGCTAAGCCATTCAAGCTCTGAGCTGGAGGAAATCCACCCCACCCCCACCTCCCTTTTAAATTGCTGCCTTTTTGGGGTGGCGATGAGCGAGAAGAGCGACATTTTAACTGAGGCAAACTTTTAAGTGTAGGAATGAATTTAATTGGAAAAGTTTGTCTAGTTGTGAAATAGTTCTGTTGCCTGTCTGCATCTTTTTAGCGTCAGTGTAGCATCGTGATGGAGATTTGTGACGCTGATTCTTGCCAGTAGAGACTGGATCATAAGTCATTTATTGAGGAATTGGCTTATTATTATACACTTTATTCATTAAACATGAAACTCAGTCAACTGAACATTTAAAAATGTGTCACATTATTGACTGGCACTGATGGTTGATAGGGTTGCTGCCATCATCATCATCATTATTACTATTATTACTATTAACTTTTATTCATTAAACATGAAACTCAGTCAACTGAACATTTATAAAAATGCATCACAGATATCACTTACTGGCTCTGATGGTTGACACGGGTTGCTGCCAGCATCCCAAATATCAACCAAGTACCTTCTTAAAATGTCTGTTGTTCCAAGTAGTGCAGTTTTTTGCAGTTCTGTTGGTGCTACATCAGGAAGCTGCTATTGGTTGTTATTATTATACTCAGCCACATGACTGTTTTTTAGGTTCTTCCAAATGATGGATTGTGGGGTTCTAGTTAAAATATATAAATTCCAGCAACAGTGTATACAGTCCCCGATTTGTGGTAGGTCAGTAGCAAAGTAAAAACACTGTAGATGATGGTTGGAATTGTGTTCTTTAAAATCTGTTTTAATAGAAGATGGGAGAAATGTTTTACGCTTATTAGAATATGAACACACACCTCATAGTATTTATAGCACATGCTTATGCACTATTTTGCACAATAGTACCTGAATGAAAAATGAAAAGACCAAATGTGTTGGGAAAAAGTTAGGCATTGATTATTTCTGGTGTTGAACCATTCTATATATCCTTGGTATAAGTTCCAACTGGTATTAAGCTCTCCTCAAATTTTCATCCAGGCAAGTTTTTCTTAACTCTGCCTGTTCTTCCAATGTCTGGTTCCATTTTCTTTTTCAGGCAGAAAAATGGCTGGCAACTCATCACAACTACAAATCTGTCCCTACTGCAAAAAGCAGTTTAAACGTCTTAAGTCTCACCTGCCTCATTGTAAGATGGCAGGTAGTGAAGATTCAAAAGAAGCTTTGTCTCTCCTCAGAAAAGCCTGTGATTCTGTTACATCTGAGCAGCTAAGTACTGAGAAAAAGAAACAGCAGATCAGAAGCTTAGAAACTTCCCCCGAAGAAGAAAGCAAAAAAAGTATAACTGACTTGGTAATAAAAAAAGGAAGAAGTAAAAACATTGGAATAACTGGAACAGTTGTAAACAGCAATCTGTCTGAAGATAAAGATACAGAAAAGAAAATTAAAAGTACTAGTGAAAAGTCTCCCCAAACAAAGGAAAATAAACAAAAAACTTCAGTGGAGCTGTCAGCAATAATAGATAAAAAGCTGTTTCCAAAAATAAATCTTCAAGAGAAGTTATCCACAGTTGAAAAATTCAGTAGAGTCTCTTTACCTAAAGAAGAGATTATACCTGGTCTTAGTTTCGAATCGCTGACACAAAGTGGAAAGGTCACTTCATCAGAATCACATCAGAAAACCTGTGCAAAACAGAAACAGAACATAGAGTCACTTGGAGAGCAGCTTGCATCCCTTTCAACAAATAATTTCACTGAGAGTCTTCAACCAATTCATCAAGGACTTGATGGCAGAATAGAACAAATCACTGCCTCTCATCATCATGTGACAGCATTAGAAAACAGTGGTCATAATAGATTGTCAAATGAAAGTATCCTTGATAACATTAAGACAGGACAGGGGCCTCTGAAATCAGTGTCAGGAGGAACAAACATTGCTTTGGCCAACAGGCAGCAAATTATTACAGGCAATGTGGACAAGAAGAACATTTTAGAACTTGAAGGAAATGTCAAAAATGGAAGCACAAAAAATGACGTGTCCACAATTAAAACATGCACATCACAGGACCATGTTGTTGCAGACAGGTATAGAAGGGTTAACAGAGGTCCAGTCCACATGTTTAAAAGTAAGTTAAATGCAAATTATTTATTTCTCAAACCAGAGGATTATCCTAAGGAACACCTTGTTGATCCAGATCCTAAGTCAAATGTGTGTCCCACAATCACAAAAATTCTCAGAGAAATGAGAGTTGATAAAACTTCTACTAGCTACTTAAGTGCTTTGGAGAAAAATACAGATTTATACTCAAGAGCCTTTGAGACAAAAAGAGGTAAACATTCAGTGATGGGTTTAAGAAAACCCTCACTCCAAGAGTTAGAAATGACTACTTTTCCAGAACAAAGCATAAAATTATCTTCATTAGGATTGGAGTGGTTCTCTGAACTGTATCCCAATTACCAGAGGCTGGGCTTATTTTTAGAGAGGCAATCAGAGTGGGATACCAAAATATCAGAAGCTGACTTTCTGCTATGTGGCAATCAGAAAGGTAAAAGATTTTAATCACACAGAATTTAAAAAAGGAATATAGCTCAGTATTTATGTATGGTTTATGCTCTAAGAGAAACAAATTCAGGTAGTCCTCAACTTACAACCACAATTGAGCCCAAAATTTATGTTGTTAAGTAAGAAATTTGTTAAGCCCCATTTTATGACTTTTCTTGTTATATTTGTTAAGTGAATCAGTTCAGTTGTTAAATTAGTAACATGGTTGTTAACTGAATCTGGTTTCCTCGTTGACTTTGCTTGTCAGAAGGTCACAAAAGAAGATCACATGAGCCTGGAACACTGTAATTGTCATAACTGTGAGTTAGTTGTCAAGCATCCAAATGTAAATCCCATGACCATTTGAATGCTGAAATGGTCATAAGTGTGAAAAATTGTCATAGCTCACTTTTTTCAGTGCTGTTATAACTTTGAATGGCCAGTAAGTAAACTGTTGTGAGTTAAGGATTACCTGTATTTATGTGCATAGTATAAATTATGTTTGATAGAATCTGTATATTCTCTGAGGCATATTTAATTTCAGTTTGTCAGTGAGCCTAAATTGAATTTGTTGTGCAAGGGCAGACTAGGACATTCTTTGAAATAGCATATTTTTTCAAACGAACTGAGAATAACGAGTATATACTACAAGATATATGTTTTTTTACAAACTGAGCTTAGCATGACTGTCTATGATTTGCAGAACTTCTTTAAATTGAGGTTTACCTAAGAGGCTGAGAATGTTCTTGTAAGCCCCTCCTTGAGAAATGGAATGGCTGTTAAATAGATGCATGTGTAACATAAGTGTATAATGTCTGTTTTCATTTTTTTTTGTCCTTATATGTAGCAGAATACCTGTGTGCATAGAAACATTATTACTTACTTTGGGGATGCAAGCAAACTATCTGTAGAATCTGTATAAAAGTCCTTGAAAATGTTTTGAGATATTTTATGGTTAATATATAATGCTGTGTTTCATTTCTCACCTAGAGTATAATACCTGCTATTAAGAGATGAAAATTGAATCCTGAGAATCAAATGTTCGTTTCTGGAATATATTGGCACACTGAAATAATACATAGTAATAAAATAAATCCTAAAGCAACCTATAGATAGGATAATATTTTACATATCTAGAATGTATTTATAAGATATTGCAAACTCTGTTCTGTTTGATGTGTTGTGTTAGGCGAAAGCATATTTATCCATGATTTATTAAATAACCTACCATTGTCTGCCCTATCAGCACATATAAGCCACATTGTAGCTTGGCATAGTATAATCACCTAGCCACTCATGCTACAGACATGGCAGATTTCTAGAAGAAGCCACTCTACATAGATTGTAATGTACAAAATTGAGGATCAGATAATGTTGATTTAATTACAAGATTAAATATTTGTTTGTATTTAGTGTTTTTTTTAAACCAGTTGTTATATTACAAGAAAACAAGAGAAAAAAAACATTTTTTTGTGCCAAAATGATGTGCTCTGTTGTTTCCCTGTAAAGAATAGCATGGAAATGATTTCTTTACACATCCCGCTTTCTAGATGAGCAGATAACTTTTATTCATAAAATATCCCTTTCCTGAACTATTGTTTTGAGTACAAAATGAACTATATTGGAAGTATTTTAATTTTAAGATAGAGCTGCCCTATCAAGACATTGTCCTAAGCCCACGCAGCCAGATTTACACTTTAGGTGGGACATTTCATGCTTATGACAAATTAGAATGAAATGAAACTTTTAATTGTAACTGTTCAAAAGTGCAGCAATTCTTCCCAGTTTTATCCCAAGCTTGCTTTTGCTGTTCTATGCAAGGTAGGATATTGTAATTCAAAGATTATCTTGCAAGCCAACATACTGCTATCTGCATAATAAATGGCTGGAGTGTAGCTTTTGTGAATGATAAAGGAAGGATTTCGCTTGTGTCTCATAAAACTACTTGTTCTTCAATAGCCTGGAATGGATACTTGAACAGGAACATCAATGTGAAAAAGTATGGATTGCCTAGGATTTCTCTGCTGCTCCTGGGTTTGTGTACCCTCGGCTATGCCTGGAGATATGATCACATTAGTAAGTGTGTTTTCCCCTGTATTTATGATTTTATCAGAGAAATAGATTATGTGGATGTTGGTGGGTTTGGACTGGGAATGGGTTAAGCCTGTATATGTCAGTGGCTGGATTTGACTCCATTTAATTACTGACTGAATTCCTTGCATTTTTAAAAGCCATGATTTGTTTAGTTATAGTTTATTGAATGTGCCACACTGAGTAGCTTTATACATTTGTAAGAAATGTAAATCATAATTTAAAAATTGCAAGTATTGATATCTAAGTCAAACCGGAATAAATCACATAGTTTTGCATGGTGTATAAAATAGTTTGAATTCTGTTTTACTGCATAAATACATAACTATTCTTATATGATATTTTCACAGTGCAGAGTTATGCTATTCTGTATACAAGTAAGTTCTTGAGTTTTAGTGGAGTTTACATTGGAGGGTGCTTTAGATATTTATATTTATTTGAATATTAAGGAAAATCAACAGGGAAGTTAACATTGATGTAGATATATCTGTGCCACAATGCACATAATTATTATAATAACTCCTTTATTTTTTGCTCCTGCTGCTGAAGGATTGAAGCGGAGGAAAAACCCAGATGAAGATGCAAGAGTATAAATATTACACATGTGCGTCCTGCTCAGTCATGGACCTTACCTTGGATCTGGTCACTAAAGTGGACATTATCTGTGCTGCAGAAGTTACATGAAAATATTTTTGCTAGTAACTTGACATGTCTTTAGAAAAGGTAATCTCCAATGGTATGGATATTTTTTGTTGATAAAAAACCAATATCTGTAATCCTGACTTTTCTTGGGCAGGATCTGATGTCTGTTTTGCACCATCTGCAGTGTTATTTGAGATTCTTTTTGACCTGAGGAATGTAATTAGTGGAGAAAGTGCTCTTTGGGATGTCCTCTGCCACCTGGGTCTTCTGCAAGTGCTGGGAGTGGAAGAGTACAGCAGGCCACTTCCAGGAAATGGTCTCAGTAGACCATAGTGGGGGAAGACAAGACATCCCACTAGGGTACTTTAGGGCTTGATTTTCTTCCCTGTCCTGTTAAATATTTATGTGAAACATGCTGGGAGCGATCCTCTATTGGTAGGTAAGATGACCTCAGTATGCTAATGATACTGGAAGGTTAATTGTGGGAGTTGTGGAAGTCCTGACTTGAATGGAACAAAGCCAACTGAATTGAAACCTAACAAGACAGAGTTACTGTTCTTTTCATTTATTGTGAGGCAGGTGGTTCCTTACAGCAGCGGTCCCCAACCTTTGTGGCTTGGTGGGCTGACACAATGCTCATGTAGCTTTTGCAAGAGCACTGGGCTGGTGTACATATGAATGCTCACCAGCCCAACGCTCATGCAAGTTGAGCCGCATGCAACTATGAGTTCCAGCCAGCAACTCATGTAGTCCAATTCCAAATAGGCCATGTTGGGGAGGTTGGGGACCCCTGCTTTATAGAGCCAGGGTGTAACCCCTTTTTAGCTTTGAATTCTGAAATCAACTTTTTGAACCCAATATATGTAGAAAATAATTACCAAGCTCTTTACATTCTGGAGTAATCTTCATTGTTTTCATCTAGCTGCTACAGACTGAACTTTCCAGATATTTTACAGGTATAGTTGTATATTTGGTGTTTTGCAATGGCCTCAGTAATACCTAATCAACATGTAACTGTGTTACAAAATCAGGCTGTTGTGCAAATACAGACCTTAACTATTGCTGTCCCCTTGAAAATCCAGTCATAACACTGAATCAAAGAATGCTCCCGTTTGTACATTAGCAGTAGCATAGCTTCCAGCTCAAATCAAATCAAGAGTGTCAAGCCAAACTTTCAGCTAATCATCACTGCCATTTTGTGGAATTCATTTAGGTTTGTTCTTTAATTCAGCTTACTATTTTGCTCAGGCAACCTGTCAGCCACTTCCTTGTATTAAATCTTGAAGAACAAGATAATACTTGGGCCCAGCAGCTTCTTGTAGCTATTAAATAAGAAAATACTTCATACATTACAGATCTTATTTAGATATAAACACAGTATACGGAATGGGTACAATTTGGCACTCTTCTTGGAAGCAGGGCCACCTGTCCAGAAATAAGGCAGTTTCTTCTGGAACATTGCCTCCAGGAAAGCGGGAGCAAACTCACTTCCTTGACTTCCAATAGTGGCTTTCTGTGACTTCCCACACCCCTTTATCATTGTGAATGAAGAAGGGTCCCTCTTGGCAATTATTGTGGGAACATGGATGACATGCTTCAAATAACCTGGTGGTCTCCAAATGTTGCCTCTCTTTGCTATAGACCATGTCCTACTGTAGTTAAATTAATGGGTTTATCAAATTAATCATGACACAAAAGCAGATGAACTGCTTTTTTTCTTAGAGCTTTGCTAACATAGGCAAAAATGGATTCAGTCAGTGCAATGTTGAACAAATACCATCAAATAATCAATAGTATTAGAACAACGGTTTTTAAAATGTATTACAGCAGAGAAGTAACATTAATAATACAATATAGTACTTCTGGAGAAAAAAAATCCATGCCATTAAGTACGGTAGCTCAAATGTCCTTTCATCAGAACCTTTGTCTGTAGGGACCAAAAAAAAGAGGCACTTTAAACCAAAACTGATTTTTTTTGTGCTTAAATAACTCTGGGTTTATTTTTCACTTTAGATTTAGCTGTGGTAACCTCATATTCAGTTAATTGTTCAGCTTTTATTATAAGAAGTGGCTTTTTTTCCTCCCTTTGGCAATAGCTGGGAGGTTTTGTGCTCCTTTTGACTGATTGTTGCAAAGGTGCTTTTTCAAGAGGCAATTGGATTTTCTGGTTTTTCCTTGAAGATCTTTCGCTTCTCTTCCAAGAAACTTCTTCAACTCTGACTGGATTATTTATTTATTTAATTTATATACCGCCTCTCTCCCGAGAAGGGACTCGAGGTGGTGTACAACCAACTAAAAACAGAGACAATAAAATAAATATCAATTAAAAACAATTAAAAGAATTAAATTAGGTGGTTGATTCTATCAAATTAAAAATTTATAAAAATTATAAAATTTAAAACCAATTATTACAAACCCCAAATAATTAATGCTAGGCCAGACCGGCCAGTTGGAACAAATGATGGGGAATGGAAGAATTTATACTACCGTACTTGCAGACAGCGGGTCACTTGCATTCTTTTGGCAAGTTATTAGGGTCATCTGGAGGTTTCTCTGTGTTATCAGGATCACCTGAGTGGTGCAAATGAGTGTGGAGCCTTCTTGGAACTGTTGAAAGGACTGTGTTGTAGGTTGGAGATCAATGATGCCATATCCCTCCCCCTCTGTTAAGAGAAGGCTGTTCATTTTGACATTAGATGGCCTCTTTGACCGGATGACACAGATAAACCTCCAGATGAACTTAATTACTTGCTAAAAGGATGCCAATAATCAGCTGTCTGCCAGGAGTATAAATCCTCCCATCCCCCACCATCCAGTCAGAGCTGAAGAAGCTTCTTGGATGAGAAGTGAAACATTTTCAAGGAAAAAAAACAGAAAGTCCAGTTGCCTCTTGGAAAAGCTTAGGACTTACTTCTGCCAGAAGGTCAAACTGTGAAGTACAAGAGGTGGGCCAGGCAGAAGCCCAGGCCCACTTAATGATTTGATCCCCTGTTGGCTGCCCATCTATAGGCCTTCTAAAACAGCCTCCTTCAAGTATTAATATTCAGATTTATTAAATTTCAGATGCCATAATGTGCAATAATAATGGTCAGGTTCTCAGAGCAGCAAAGCAATAACAATAGTGACATTAAAACCAAACAGTATAATATCTTAAAATCATGGAATTAAAATAAATGTGAAGCACCTAAATGTTTTCAAAATGTAGCTGTCAATATATTTCCTGGATCAATCTTCAGGATGACAATCATATAAAAAAGAATTGCAAACTATTACGTTATTTATGTTTTTGTAAAATACACATTTTGGATTTTCTATTAACTTTAGTAATAAAATTAATAAAATGCATTTTTCCAAATTCTTTTGTTACATCTTTTTGTTTCATTACTATTTCTGCTATTTGTTTCATTACTATAGTTTCATTATACTGCTATTTGTATGAATTTTTTATTTGCACGTTAATTGCTTGGTGTCTCTAGCAGGACAGGACATAAATGCTATTAAATGAAAAAAGTCACAATAAATAAAAAAACAGTAAAGTCACAGCTAAACATGATCTAGCATAAAACATAATACAGATGAAATACTAAAATCACTATTAGTTAATACCATAGCGACGAAAGTGATAGAAAATACTAGAATGTTAGAACTCAAATTATTGGCGTGCTAAAGAAAAGACAGCAAGATGGACACTGGGCTGCCTTCCCTTGGAAAACATTTTAGAGTTAGGATTGCCATTGCAAAGTCTTGGTTAAAATCTTGGCTTAGTGTTAATGTATCTGTTACTGGTCTTTTCATTAAATGCAACCCATATAGTTCTGTGCAATACTGAACGGGTGTCCTTGGTGAGAGAGGAGAAGGATGTCCCACTCTTGGGCACCTTGAATATGCTGAAATCAACTTAAAGCTGCTATTACCATAAAGTAACATATATTATGGCACTCTAGCCTACGATTTTTAATTATGCATCTATATAAAATATCTAATGGGTAATAACACTAGAATTCCTCTTAAAATATAGATTAATCTAAATACAATATTTATTTTGAAATATTCTCTGAAGACTAAATGAGAATGTTAACCATCAAATTATATCTGTAATTTGGCATAGTTGATTCAAATATTGTGATAACAGTTGACAAAAAAAATGTAAACCCTACTATTTTAAAGTCAGTCCATATTGTAAATCCTAATCACTTAAAACTATAGATTTAGTTGATCTCAAAAACAAGAGATTAGTTTTATTTCAATCAACAGTGTAACCTGAATATATAAGCTGTTTAATTTTACCAACAAGGTTTGGTACAGGTAGTCCTCAACTTCCAACCATTCGTTTAGTGATGGTTCAAAGTGATGATGGCACTGAAAAAAGTGACTTATGAACAATTTTCATACAGCCGTTGGAGCATCCCCAATAATCACATGATCAATATACAGACACTAGGTAACTGGCACGTATTTATGATGGTTTCAATGCTCTGGACTCATGTGATCATCTTTAGCGACCTTCTAAGAAGCAAAGTTAACGGAGAAGCCGGATTCACTTAACAACCATGTTACCAACTTAACAACTGTGGCCAGAAAGGTCAAAAGATAAGGCAAAACCCACTTAACAGCTGTCTTGCTTAACAACAGAAATTTTGGACTCAACTGTGGTTGTAAGTTAAGGACTACCTGTAGTAAGATAGGGAAGTGCCAAAAGATGTATCTGGGTATGGTTGGTCTGAGTCTGTTTAACTTAAAACAGGAGACTGCAGTGCCAGTTAACTTCTATTGCAAGAGAAAATCCCTCATCTTTGCACTTACATGAGGTACAAACGATCACTTGTAAAGTTCAAAGAAGTTACTTTATTGTACTATGTCTATTTCACATCAATCTACCCAGACTAGTAGCTTTCACCTGAGAAAGTCTATACAAGGCTCAAATGCATTGGGGGCTGGGGGGGGGGGTGAATCAGACTATGTTTATATAATGATTCCAGATTAATTTCCCATTTGAGCCATACTTCCGACTGGGATGTTCGCTCTCCAACAATTTAGGTGTAATCTTGAAATATTCCTTTCATGCTTCATGAACAACTCACATTTAAAGTAGCAGCTTCAGTTTAGCAATCAAATATGAAGGCTCTTAATAGTGCAATTACCATAATTACATTCCTTGACATTGAGTACATATTTCTATACAGTAACAGATTTTCTGTCATGTTCATAAATTGTACAAATAAAATAGCAAAAAAATCCCTTTCTCAGATGCTGGCTGGTTTATATGGTACAGTATTAGCTTATCAGAATTTCAATAGGAGAAATCAAAAACTGCCAGTATTTAATATATTTTAACCATTGAATTTATAATTTTTGCATCTCAATTTAACGTCTATTATATAAGTAATACTATTTGTGTTTAAAATCTTTACATAAAATAATTCCACCAACACAACATACTCTAATACTAGGTTTGAAAGCAGTCTTAAAAATCGATTGGATGCTTCTACTTTTGCAAAATAATTTATCTTCTTGATCATAACACTAGAGATGCCTCTTTTCCCTTTGGACTCTTTAGCCTAGAGTGTAGTTCAAATAACATACCTACTTAGCAACTATATCAAATTGGTGATATCAGATGAAAATGGAATATGACGTAAATGATTTTGATGTTCTGACTTTTTCCTGACAATTCTGTTTGCTATCAGCCATGGACCACATTCCCAAGTACGAAGACTGCAAGAATTCTTAAAAGAAGCATATTTGGTTTGGGAAATTCTAAACCCAGATATTCAGATCTTAAAATAATTTATTTTAGTTATTGTCTGTTAAATATAACAATAGTAGCCTAGTTCAGGGGTGGAATCTGACCAGTTTTGCTACCGGTTCGGTGCATGCGCATGCGTGCCAAACACGCTGCAGCACGGCTCTTTAAACCTCTTAGAGGCAGCAGAGATCATCAGGAAGGCTCCGTAGATGCGCCAAACAGCTGATTAAGGTAAGAAAAAGTTTGTATAAGGAAGGATAAGGGTGGGCGGGGCCAATTTCAAATCACCACTACCGGTTTGGGCGATGTGATGCAATCTGGCTGAATTTCACCACTGGCCTAGTTGATCTAGGTCCTAGGATAAGGCATAAAGATGATTTGCAAAATGTGGGAGCTGAAATAACACATAGTGCTGAGCTAAAACCAATGACACACATTTAATGGTTTTGTCAGCTCTGTCTAGGTCAAACTTCAAGAAATAAAAACCCTGGATCCATGATATTTGAACACAGGTATTATTTTACTAAGGCATGACTGAT
>JAEANM010002109.1:0-25456 GCA_017656035.1 Myanophis thanlyinensis
ATAGACATAGACATAGACATATAGAATTAAATATAGATATAGATATAGAGATGTAGATAGATAGTAGATAGTAGATAATAAATAAGCCACCTAATGAGAAGAGAGGACGCCATGGAAAAGACCTGATGTTGGGAAAGATTGAAGGCAAAAGGAGAAGGAGATGACAGAGGATGAGATGGTTGGATAGTGTCATTGATGCAATGAACATGAACTTGGGAAAACTGGAGACAGGGGAGGACAGGGGAGCCTGGTATGCTGTAGTCCATGGGGTCGCGAAGAATCATGACTTAGCAACTGAACAACAACAAGAAAGATAGTATATTAGCATAGAGGTTCAGTCATTAAAACCAAGATATGTGCAATGACCTTGGCAGACTGGATACAGAGACTCCACCTAGGAAATGTTCTGATAAGGGACAGCATAGTCCACAACTGGATAGTGAGCAGAACAGGAATCTCAGAGGAGACCCTCCAATTCCTGAGGAGGTAAAATAGAAATCAGACTCATCCACATGGGTTTAGCTTAGTGCAATGTATGAATATTGCTATACAGCATCACAATTAACAGTTGAAGGTCTCCTGGTCCAAGCAGGAAACCTTATAACAGACAAATGGTTGTCCAATCTCTTCTTAAAAGCCTCCAGTGATGAAGCACCCACAACTTCTGGAAGAAAGCCATTTCACTGATTAATTGTTCTGTCAGGAAATTTCTCTTTACATCTAGGTTGATCAGTTTCCACCCATTCCATCTTGTCCTGCCTTCAGGTGTTTTGGAGAATAGGTTGACTACTTTTTCTTCTTTGTGGCAGCCCCTCAAATATTGAAAGACTGCTATCATGCCACCTTGTAGGATCACACTTTTGACCATGTGTTGCACACATATGTCAGGATTGCATCAGCTTCATGTACTTGAAGGAGCTCCTTTACTTCATGAATTTAGGTTTTTTTTCCCTTTCTAGTGAATTAATCTTGCAAAATTGTTGGCATGTTGTGTTCAATCAGAGCTTTGAAATGGATTAGGTTCCTCATGGCAACCATTTTCTCAGCTCAGTATCTTCCAACCAGGATCACTACATAATATGTGTTGAACTAAAACTTCAACAACTTGTCCTCTGATATTTGATTGGTTCTCTGTTTTATGTTTATGAAAGTGATTTTTTTTTAAACCCAAGTGCTTGAGAACTGAGAGGTGTTGTAGAGTGCTTGGTGTTCTCTGAGCTTGCTTCTTTGCTTGCAAACGTTTTGTTATCAGACTAGGTAACATTTTCAGTTACTCAGTTACAAGAGAGTGGGTTTTTCTCTCTTTTTCTACCAGGGGTGTCCAACCTTGGCACTTTTAAGACTTTTGGACTGCAATTCCCAGAATTCCCCAGCCAGCCATGCACAAGCCTTAAAGTTGCCAAGGTTGGACACCCCTGGTTTTATATCGTATCTTGCCCGGTTAATATTCTTAGGAGGTGTTGTTTTCTCCTTGGTGCTTCCTTGATTAGGCTGATATTTACTGCTTGATTGTTTGACAGAATAGGTATTTCCTTGATTAAGGTATTGTTTGCTGCTTGATTGTTTTCTGATGTTAATTCTTACTTATCTGGGTGTTGATTGATGACAAGGAGCTGGTCTTCTGGTCATTTTGTTGCCTTTTTATCCTTTTGTTACTTTTTTTGAATGATGTATAAATATTATGTTTTGATAGTTGTTGTTTTTAACAGAATAATTTGCTTTAGTGTATTTGTATAACTGTTTTATAGCTATTTTTTTAACCAGAATTTGTTAGCGATACCCTGAATTTTCAGGAAAACTATTTGAATTGCCTTAGGATATGATAGTATATAGGTGTTATGAATGACTCAATCAATCAATCAGTCAGTCAGTCAGTCAATTCCAAGCATCAACAGTCAGCACATTAATTGCTCATATTGTTCTGAAGTTGTCAAAATTGTATTTAATAGGCTTGAATGGCAACAGGTTGAGAATAATTATTCTAGATAGACATGATAAGCACCTTGGAAACATGCTGATAGGCTACTTCAGAAATTGCAGAAATTGTTTTATTAAAAGGCATATTCTCTTGTATGATTCCCTGGAAATTCTGATGCTCTTACTTTTTTATTGTTTGAGATGAAAAACAGCTTTTTCCTTCCTTCCGTCCTTCCTGTCTCTAGAACCGAATCTTTGTTAATATTGTGTGATATTATGTTTGGAGCTAGTATATCTGTATTGAGAAACATCCAGATGGCCAGAAGATGGCAACAAAATGCAAGAGTTTATTATATCGCCATCTAGCAGTTAACCAGATCTTTATCCTATATATCTGTTGGTCCTGCCCCATCATTCAGGAATTACAATAATACCTAATGAGTTGTTTATATGTATTGTAGAACTATCAAACAGTAGTCACAGTCAAAGTTTACTAGTAAAAATGTCCAGCTATTGCTAGGTAGAATTGAACTGGAGGGTACTAACACTTAGAAATAGCTCTTAGACTTGTATACTGGTTCATGGTGCTTTACAACTCTCTCTGAACAGTTTACAATGCCAGTATGTTGCCCCAATAATTTCAGTCCTCATTTTACTGACCGTGGAAAGATGAAAGGTTGAGTCAACCTTGAACTGGTCAGGATTGAACTACTGGCGATGGGAATGCAGTCAGCCTGCAGTACTGCATTCTAACCACTGTACCACAACAGCTCAAATTAAAGTAACCCTTGTGCTTTGGTGCTAGAAGCAGTGGGTAACTGGCTTGGCCCCATGCAAAAACAGACTTGCTGAACCTATGCTTATTGATGGTGAACCACTTGTATTTATCTCAGTCACAAATAGCAGGTGGAAGCAATTTACAAGAGTTTTCAAAAAGGCTTGTCTTACTATTGCTACACAAAAATCAATAAACGGTGTGTAGAGCAATGCTATAACGTTTTGTATTTTTCTTTCTATGCTGTAAAAAGGAAAATAAAAGCAAAAGAGAAAAGATAAGATATATATCTCACATCAATCTCTCCATGTTGTTAGTAGAATGCCCGTTCAGAAATGGCAAATGGCATCTCTATAACCCAAGGCTGTAAATCCAGAATAACTATCTTTTCAATATTGAAAAACCTTATCTGCTACTGCTCTGTGTGTGATAAAGATACTTAATTCTTTATATAATAATAGGTTCCAAAATGTTGGCATATAACATGAAATCACCTAAGATACAGGACAACATACAGAATGTGAAGACAAATCAACAAATTATGAAAACATAAAGGTCTTAAACAATGATATTGGCATGATTGTTTTAACCAACTTGTTTGTACAATATTAATTGAGTAAACCTACTGTATATCATAATACTGTTTCCATATCCATAGTGCACTGCAAGTGTAATAGCACTAAGTTATTTCAAATGATGGATAAGTTTTATTATGCCGTACTGCTTTGGTATTATACTGTCATCCTTCCAAACATATCTGCAAGCACAAGTTTAGTGAGGGGGAAAAAGCTTAGTGTCAAGGATCCAACTGAGGAACCTAACCAGGCCAGCAAATCATGATGCTCAGATCTCTTTAAGCATAACTTTATTGAGTTATGTGTGCAAGCAAAATCCGGCACGTGTGAAGCAAAACCAACTCTAACTAGTTCCCGCAGGTTTTGCCTGATTAAATAATGAATTCTTTCCTTCCCCTCCCTCGACCAAGTCACATTGACCAATTACGTGTTCTGGAATCACTATGGCAACTCCTTCAGGCCCTTGCTAAGCATCTGTTGAAATGACCTTGGTTCCCACGGGATGGTTTCTTGTTGTCTGGGTTGGCATTCCAAACCCCTCTTCGCCCCATCCCCGGTAGTCTGTGGCAAACTGAGAAATGAAAAGATGGCTGCGGCAGCAAGGCACGTTTCGAAGTTTGACACTTAGGTGTTTTTTCACAACAAATTTTACATTGAGGTTGGACCAAAAATAAGATACGGGATAACATCCCAAGAAATAGAAATTGCCTTGAAGATAAATCCACGCGTTATAAAAACATAAAGTCTTTGTAAGTTATCAGGAAATGAATTCTAATATGTTATCATAGCATATTTAAGCAGCATATTTAAGAAGCAAGAATAAAAATGACCACAAGACACCAGCAAAGATCTAAGAGAAGTTTTTTTTGGCGGGGAGGGGGGTAAATTCTCTGAATTGGTCTTCTGGATTACTGGAGCCCAGATACAATATGTCTAAATCTATGCTAAGAACCAGTTTGATGTAGTCGTTGAGGCATCACATTAGAAATAAGGAGGCTGGGAATTCTAGTCTCACCTTAAGCACAAAACCAGCTGGGTGACCTTGAACCAGGCTGTCTTTCTGAGCCCCCCCCCTCCCAAAAAAGGCAGAGGCAAATCCCTTCTTTAAAAAAGTTGCAAGAAAATTACAGGGATTAGTCCAGGCAATTGCCAGGAGTCAAACACTGACTTGAAGACTCCCCCACCCAAAAAAATATATATCCCACAACAGGTATCAGGTTGGTGAAACGGTGATCCAATTAAATGTTGTTTTTTTATATAGTGTGGTATTACTCATACCTGACTAGACCCCAAACAAAGACAAATGGAGGACTTCATTTTTTTAAAAAAATCCCAACTTTCCAGATGCTTAATTCATATGTTGTGAAATTTTCCTGCTAAATTGAACAGAAGCATATGGATATTGCATTGGTCAATGCAGCCGTTTGCCTGGCACTAGTTGAACTGGAACTGACAGATCGTGATGGAAGGCACTGACAACTGTGAGAAAGATACTAATTTACATAAATGGCAGACGGAAAGTAAAGAACATAAAGGGGTCCTCAGCTACTGCTGTTTTAAAACATGTGAAGAATAGTTGCAGGAATTGGGTATGTCTAGTTCAGCGAAAAGAAAGACGGGGGAAAGAAAAACAGCTATCGGCTAGTTATTAGCAGCCATTGTATCTGAACAGCACAAAGTAATTTTTAACACATCAATTCTGGATGGCTCTTGAAATTATAATAATAATAAAAAAACATATACTCTAATTTCTGTTTGAAGTGAAGATCAGTGACACCGTATTGTCAGCTCCTCTAGCCACGTTTCGGAAAAAGAATTATTGTAAGCAAAACAGTTAATTAAGTTATTATAGTATCAGTTACCTAATGCCAATCTGAATCACCAAAATGCCACATTGTTTAAATTTCTAATCAGTCCTGTTCCAAAATCTTTTGATTTTTTTTTTTAATTGTGAGATGATGAATTTGGATGGAGAAAAAGGCACAAGTAATTATTTCAAAGATATATTTTTTTTTTGCAAAAATCAGAATGAACATTCCAAGCTCCTGAATTTTCTTTATGTATATATTTTCTTTATAGATTTACATACAAAATAACAGAGTTGGAAGGGTGATGGTCTTCAACTGCTCAAGCAGGAGATTCTACACTTGTGGTGGCGAACCTATGGCACACAGAGGTGGCACTCTGAGCCCTTTCTGTGAGCATATGTGCCATCGCCCCAGCTCAACTCCACCACGTTTCTCCATTGTGTTTCTCATTGTCTTTTGCAGGGAGACAGAAGTTTGTTAAAAAAAAAGTTCAGTCAATTAATTGCAATTTTTCACAAAAGAAAAAGATCTCACCTCCTGCAGAGTTGCCAGTGTTGTAATGCCCTGCTTTCCCGCCAGCCAGCTGGTCTTTGGCTCTCTGGCGCATGCACGCACTGGGCACTCAGTCTCTAAAAGGTTCGCTATCATTGTCCTATACCATTCCAGACATGTGGCTGGCCAGTCTCTTCTTAAAAACCTCCAGTGATGAAGCACCCACAACTTCTGGAGGTAAGGCTTTCTACTGATTAATTGTTCTCACTGTAAATTTAATTCTGGGCTGGTTCTCTCATACTGTATATGTTGCCATATATGCATGCATAACAGTACAGGTAGTCCTCAACAACAAAGACCAAAATCTCTGTTGCTAAGCGAGACATTTGTTAAGTGAATTTTGCCCCATTTTACTTTTCTTTCCACAGTTGTTAAATTAGTAACAACTAACTTTGTTGTAACTAACATTACTTAACTGTAATGTTAAGTTATTACAGTTGTTAAGTTAGTAACACAGTTGGTCAGTCAGTCTGGCTTCCCCTGTTGGCTTTGTTTGTCAGAAGGTGATCATCTGACCCCAGGACGCTCAATCGTCATAAATATGAGTCACTTGCCAAGCATATGAATTTTGATCAAGAGACCAGAAGCAGTTGTAAGTGTGAAAAATGGTCCTAAGTCGCTTTTCTCAGAGCCATTGTAATTTTGGATGGTCACTAAATGAAGTCGGGAACTACCTATACTTGGAATCTAAGCATAAGAGTTACAATCTGCCTTAAAGTATATTAATATCCTTCCTTGACAAGTGTAGTTCACCCTGAGAAAAACAACCAGCTGTAGAAGCAAATAGAATTATCACTGAATAAAAAACATGCTTATCTGTACTGGGGACTGTTGTCCCTAACACTGGAGGTATGATGACCCGGGGCACAGCGCAGAGATAACACAAACAGTTGGCAGTTCAAACCATCCCTTTATTTCTCCAAATTTACCAAAATTCTCCCAGTTTCTGGCAAGTCCCAGAGCAAAATTATGGCAAACCCCACACACACCTCAAGCAGCCTCTGGCTGCAATTAGTCCAGCCCAGCGCTGTGTACACCAAGACTGAACAGCAATAAATCCAGCAGGGCAAATCAAGGAGTTCAGGAAGCAAAAGATCCAAGTAATTAGTCCAGAAAGCCAGAAAGAATGCAAGGACTCTTGGAAAGTTCAAACATAGGCACTCAACATTTCAGGAACTGAGCGTTTGTTTCCAACAAATGCCCCTCCCCATAGGGTCTCCTTAAGTTTCATTCCGCAGGTGTGCCTTGTGAAGATGGGTGGGGCACTCTTCTCCCAAGTAAGCTGATCAGTCTGTGTTGTTCTCAGCTTCTCTCCACTCTCCGAGCTCTCGGATCAGGAGGGGGTGGTCCTTTCTCCTCACCTGTGCTCTGTCACTCATGTTCATCCTGCTTCTGTTCCTCCCTGTCCTAATCCCAAAAGGCCCTGGCCTGACTGCCCCTGTCCTTCCCCATTTTCCTCTGAAACCAACGAAGCTGCCCTCTCAATCTCTTCAGCTCAGGTTCCAGCTCGTCTTCCCCCTGCAGATTCAGGCTCTGACGGGGTCACGATAGGAGGGCTGGAGATGGGGGACGAACATATTGATGAAGTCTAAATCTGTGGTTCCTAATCTTTTTGCTATCAACTGCTTTACTCAATACAATAAACCAGGGTTCTCCAAACATGGAAGCTTTGAGATTTGTGGACTTCAACTCCCAGAATTTCCAACCAGCACTGGCCTGGGCACATCATAGATATTTCTTTTAAAAGAGTGCCTGACTGCTTTTCTTATGGTTCCTTTAATCTCTTAATAACTAAGTTCATCCTTGCACATTACAGCCATTGCAGGCTAATACTGTTCCAAAGGGCTTGTGCAGTTTAGAGGAATGCTTTGGTTTCCGTTCACTGTCTCTGCCTCGTGTGGCAATCATGATTGACTTCTTGATTCATTTACAGAGAGAGAATAGATTTAGAGCAGCAGTCAATAACAGGGCCGTCTCTTCTTTTAAAGTTTGCCTTTGCATCCCAGATATCCTTTGCACTTTTCCTCTGGTTTAGTGTTTTGTAGACTTCCCTCGATGTTGGGTAGAGTCAGATGTCAGCAATCTGTCCTAAAGTGCCAGTCAATCCTTGGTTCATCTGCATTTTAGTTTTGCTAGCATTTGCTAGCAGCTTATGACTCAGACATTCCAATTTAAAATCATTGGTGTCCCTTTTATTTATTGATTTATTTTTTTTGGAAAATCACGACATCAGTAGCAACAGCATGATTCCTGCATCCTTTCCTTTCCTTTCCTTTCCTTTCCTTTCCTTTCCTTTCCTTTCTAGGTCTTGGCTGTTCTTTTCATTCTTTTCACTTGCTCCTGTTGAGATCCTTCTTTACTAGCCTTGGAGGATACTTGGCACCCTTTTAATGAACTTTAAGGACTTATTTGATCCCAATAAGTTTATAATTTCTAAGTTAACCATTTTATTTACTTTCCGTTCAACAACAAGCCTGTGGAGGGAGTTGGTGTTTCAAAGTTTTTATTCCAGTTTCTAAACTTTAACTCACAATTTACATGTTTCTTTTCCCAATGTTTTGACATCGTTACTAGTAATCCTATATATTACAATTTATTGTTAATAATCATCTATCCAGTAATAATAAACATATATCTTACAATTTTCTTACTAATGCTAATAATCATATATTTTACAATTCAGTTACTGATAATTACCTATCTAATAGTAATAATCCTGTCTCTTATTGATAATAATAGTCATATATCTGTCTAATGATAATAATCGTACATCTTACCATTTCCTTACAGATAGTAGTAATCGTATATCTTACAATTCGGTTACATTTAGTATAGCAATCCAGCTAGTACAATACAACTAATTAAATTTGTTTTTTAACCAAGTGTACCATTTGTCCCATACCAAATAGTATTCTGAATCTTTTTTATCTTTCAGTTCCATAGTTAGCCTATCCATCTCTGTGGAAGGGAGTTGGGCTGAGGCAGAGTAATTGGTCCAAAATCAACCCAGCCAGATTTCATGCCTAAAGTGGGACTAGAACACACAGTCTCCTAGTTTCTAGGCCAACACCTTCACCAATTTCTCTTGAACTGAACTGTAGGACATGCAGACACCATACGAACCTCAAGTATGCCAGGGCTGAATCAGTTGGTGTGGCTTTATTGAAATAGAAGGAATTCCAGCCTTAAACTCTGATAGTAAAGCTTAAGGGATCAACTCTGCTGTTCTTCCTATTTTCTGTTGAAGCCAATAGCCCTAAGATTTCCGCTCAGCTTTAAAAAAAAACATTAAAAAAAACAGACTGGCTGATATATTTATAGAAATAGACTGGCTACCCTGAACGATGAAGTTTAGTCTTTGTATTTCAACATCTCTCACATACAAGAAGTCAAGAAGTTTCTACAATGCTTACTTCTAATCTCAATTAATTTTAGAGGGCTCTTTTGGTAATTAAACACCAACTCTCAAATGAAACTTAAAACCTTTATTTCTCCATCAGAATTATAAGTTGAGCTGATCATTAAAGAAACAGAATCTATTAAATTTTTTTCTGTCACAGCAGAACAGTTTTCAAAAGCTGTTACATTGTGTTTCATGAGGCAAGGAGTATCAACTACCTCTCTTGATTTATAGGTGAGGACAGTAACACAGAAGTTTGCTAAACTTTGAAAATCCCTTCAAAGATATTTCTGTTACATCTGAGAAGTCCATATCTATCAATTTAGAGAATACAGAGAATTATCCACCAACACTTCTTTGTTATCAGGATTTGATAAGAAAAGGTTCAGACCAGAGGTGAAATTCAACAGGTTCTAGCCCATAGTAGTAAATTTTCTAAGCAGTTCAGAGAACCAGTTGTTAGAAGAAATCTCCTTTTGTTTTTTTCACTTTACAGGGTTAATCCTGTAAGGAAGGCAGGAAAAGAACATTCTGGTATTGTTTCTAGCCTAATCTTTATTGACCTGCTTACAGAAACTGCCCACCCAGTTACATGACGCCCCCCCAGCCATGCCCACCAAGCCACATCCACAGTAAAAAAAAATGAATTCCACCACTGGTTCAGACTTTCTAGAACAATATGTTATAAACCTGGAGTGCTGGTTTTTATATCTCACTTAAAGGTAATGAGTGATTCCAATACCAGAATTAGCCCTGACTTTAATATTCTTTCTTCTTCTGACCCATAATGTACCCATGAACATCAAGCTCAAATTAATCATGTAAGGCCCGCTAAACATTTTAAAATTAATTTTCCTGATATCTTCCTTGTTCATATGGTAGGTCACCTTGTTATTACTATTCTTAATAAAATCCTCATTTTGATTCAACTGGTGAGTACACTTTTATTTCAGGATGTGGTTCCAATACAGTTGATTATATTCTAGTCTCTACTCGTCTATTTTCTTCTATCTATAGTTTTTCTGTCAACTTTTGAACTGTGATAATGTGCCTCTCATATTTAACCTGACTGTTGCTTCTTATTTCTGATATTTTCTTAACTCTCAGTGCTCTTCTTCTATACTGATTTAAAGGTACAGGAAAAATACAATGATCTGACCAGATACGATTTAAACAATGTATATCATTAGAGTTCAGTTCTTAAAGGTTCAGGGGTGGCAAGCCCATCACTTCTGCATTCTGGCCCCATTGTGGGTTTTGAGTGGTCTTCAAGAACAGACCCATGTAAAGCACATTGCATCAGTCAAGCCATGAAGGTCCAAGAGTGGGAATGACAGATTAGATGGCTGCCTGACCCAAGAAGAGGTATATCTAATGCACCAGATGGGCCTGGGCAAAGGTTCTCTTGGCCACAGCTGTCACCTATCATAATCAGGAGCTGTGAATCCAATTGGACCCCCAAGATTGCAACCATTCTTGAATGTGAAGCCCATCTATGTATCAAAATGGAAGACTCATTTCTGTTATGACTGTCACAGTTGACTGCCTCCTATCCGGGCCCACATGACACTGGGACAGGACTTCAACAGGTTTGCTTGGCCAACCTGGGGTTGAAATGCATATTTGGGCATCATCAGATACTGGACCTCAAGCTAGCTGGTGACACTCTCCACCTCCAGCAGCTTCTTGTAGGTTGAATCTGGAGGTACCCCACAAAGGAGGGCCTAGTGAGCAATTTTCCCCTCTTCCCCACCACACTGACTGGAAGCAGTCTGGAAGGAAGGAGGGAAGACAGTCATTGAGATATGGCAACCTCAAATCTTAAGCCCCAGAGATGGTTTAGAAGGGATTTGTGGTTGAGGGTATCAAAAGAGCAAGGAGCAGAAGGATGGCTATATTATCTCCATCACAGCTCCACCACAACTCATCAACAAGCATGAACAAGGCTGTCTCAGTACTGAATCCCGGCCTGAAACCTATCTAGCTAAAATGGATCTAAATAATTTACTTTCTTCAGGATCCTTTGCAACTGCAGCCCAGCCACCTTCGCAACAATAGGAAACATTGAAGTTCAGATATTATTTATCCAAAATAGCTGGATGTAAGAATAATCTTTTGAGGAGGGGCCACACCACCACCTCCTTCAAGACAGAAAATACCACACATGGACACTGCCTTGACTTTAATCATCCAGGAGAATCCCGAGATGGACAGGCAGGTGGCTAGGCTAAACAGAGGACCCTGTCTACTTCCCACAAGAGTTACCAATTCATACCAACTCCCACAACCAGGGACTGAGACCCAGGCATTCCAACTGGGATCCAACTTAGCATGGATCTCAGGGACTTTATCTGCCAAATGCCAGAAAATTGCTCCAGCAGCTCTATTGATGGGCCCATTCTTGCCTAACAGGGACCAGGTCACTGTAAAAAGTGCCATTGATCAGTAAGAGTGGATAAGTTTTGATGTTTCACCACCCCGATCCAATGTGGTAATCATAAATATGGCCTTTTACTGTGTTCTGTAAAATTTACTCCTTGATGTATATTGTATTTTCTGGTTGTAAAGCTGTAATAAAGACTAAGATGAGATTTAAAAAAAAACACAAACCAGATTAATAGACTACACTGATTCTTTATTTCTTGCTTGTAAGTTATCTGTTATTAACTCTTATTGATATCAAGAGTAAAGAAGTTACCTTGACAATGAAATGCCTTGCTCTCAATAACTGGCAATGTAGCTGCTGCTAAAGTTAGTAAGAAATTAGAATCTCGGGCAGAGGATTATAAATTCATTAGCAGAGAGATCTTATAAAGGATAATTTATTATTAGATCACTATATTAAGAGCCAGTTTGCTGTAGTGGGTAATGCACCAGGCTAGGAACTGGGAGACCATGAGTTCTGGTCCTACTTTAACCACAAAACCAATTGGGTAATCTTAGGCCAGTCAGTTTTTCTCCCACCCCTAAGAAGAAGACAGTGGCAAACCACTTCTGAAACTTTTCAAGAAAACTGTAGGGACTAATCTAGGCAATTGCCAAGAGATAAGGCTTATTTGAAGGCATAAAAAAAAAAAAAGATCACTGACAAGATAATCCTTGACCAACAACCACAATTGAGCCCAAAATTTATGTTGCTAAGCGAGGCATTTGTTAAGTCAGTTTTGCCGCATTTTACAACTTTTCTTGATTCACTGCAGTTGTTAAGTTTGTAACATGGTTATTTAGTGCATCTGGCTCTCCCATTGACATTACTTGTCATAAGGTCTCAAAAGGTGATCACATGACTCCACGATGCTGCAACCGTCATAAATATGACTCAGTTACCAAGTGCCTGAATTTTAATCACATGACCATGGGGATGTTGCAATGGTTCTTCAGCATGAAACATAGTCATAAATCACTTTTCAGTACCGTAGTAACTTTGAATCGTCACTAAAAGACTGTTGTATGACGAGAACTACCTCTATTTAGTCCACTAGTGAACCATGTCTGCATCTGATAAGGGCTATATGTCATCTTTCTGGATTGAACTCTTTGATTGTGTTCCCAGGATAAGATTATGGGAGATGTTGGACAATTCTTCCAGAAACAAGAAATATCACTATATTTAATATCTTGCCTGTACAAAGATCATATAATATAAATAAAATGTGATAGAGTGAACAATCTGATCATCTATAATTTCCAAAGAAAGTCCTTGCTCTGATTCTACTTCACCTTTATCTCAATTATTTCATTGTGGGCTTCTTTCCATTGGTGACCGAACATTAAATTCTGTTTCACTGAATGCTGATAACATGGATCTATCCAAGACTGAGTGAAAATATCTTGTGCAACCATTGATGCTTTTTGTCAACCAACTACTTTACCATCAAGTTTGAAAAATCTAAACTTGGTATCAAAGTATTCCTTGTTGGGTAGATAGTTGATTGACAAACACATTTCTAAGCATTTTTAGCAGTTTAAATATTTAAGCATCTTCTTTTCTGTCTACATTTCTTGGGCACCTCAAAAACGTCCTACAGTAGAATCTTCATCTAATGGTGCAAAGTTTAGATCCTCTTTCATTAAGGGGGCTACTTGATAACATTCTCTGGGGTAATCATTTTTTCCTACCTGTGGAGAATGAATTTTTGATCTTTGTTTTTTCCTTCCGAAGGGGAGTATTTTTATAGGGATGAGGAGTATAGTAGTACATTTATTAATCAACTATCCTTGAAAAATATTGATTGACATATTTTACATTTTACTTAACAGCAGCAAAAGAAACTATAGAATTGGTCGCTAAATTTTCATATCCAATTGTGTTTTTTTAAATTTAGGTTATGTTTGCATCATTTGGGTTTCGTTTCTTTTATTGTTTTAATTTTGTATTGCTCATTTTTTGGAATGTAAACCATGCAAAAATAAAACATTTCTCAGACATTAGTTTTATACTCTGTCTTGGAAAATTATTTTGATCTGTGACTATAATAAAAATACTGTTTCATCGTATGAATAGTCTAAGATAGCTGGATTATACCAGTTTAGATCCCAGATGAGACATTACTATATATGGTTTGAACACACAAGGCTAGGCAAGATGCAATAATATAGCATTTGATTCCCAGATGTGATATATTCTAAGTAATTCATTTTCAGGGAAGTGAATCTATGTCAAGACCTGAAGGCCATTCTCCCTTGCTTAAAATATTACATTTATTTTCACCAAAAGAGAGGCCAAAGAGCAGGCTCATAAAGTATGAATATGGACAGGCAAGCATAATAAGTTTTAACCTCATCTCTACAAAGCCAAATTATTTGGACAGGGATCTCTTGTATATAAAACAATAGAGGTGGGGGAAAGCATTTTTTAGAGAGAAGGCTGAAAATAAAACTACTTGATAGGAAAAAAAACTTGACAGAAAAAAAAATAGAATGTTTGGAGTGCAAAGCAACTATTTATTCCACTGCTCACATTAGAATAAAATAATAGAGTCCTAGGTACCTTGGGGGTCTCGGAGTCCTACCCCTGCCCAACGCAGGAGTCTTTAAACCATTCCTGACATATGGGCGTCCAATCTCTTCTTAAAACCTCCAGCAACGGAGTACCCCCAACTCCAGGAGTTATTTCATTAATTAATCGTTCTCATTGTCATCTTTCTTCCCTTTATATTTTGCTGCTGCTGTTTTTCTTTGAATATCTGAATTCTGCGGTTCTTTCACACATCCTAGCACAAAAGCTGTATGCGGCTTTCTTCTTAGCTGTTAACTATACTTCCCAGGTAGCTGCGATTTCTCTGTGTGAGAAAACTAAAAAAGATACAGAAGACCTGTGATTTTTCTATATAAACTAAGAATAAAGGCTAAGAGGGATAAAGTTGGCCATTGAAGTTTCATGCTTAACAGAGTGCTGCAACACAGAGACATTTTATTAACCAGTATCCCCAAGGAAAGCCAATTAAAGAAATTACATAGAATTGTAGAAGTAGCCAACTATAGAGAAGGCAATCTAACTCCTGGTAAAAGTGATTAAGATATAGATTGATCTGGGCAGAGGGAAGGTTAGACCTAGAAAGTTTTCATGAGATTAAAATAAATAAAGAATTCATTTAACATCGGATACAGTTTAGATACCTATATTTTAAGGATTGACTACATATAACACTTTGCCTTAAAAAATAATCATGTATTTGCATTTTCTGTTGACCTGTAATTGTTTTAACCATTTTACATGGCTTTTAAGATGCATATGAAATTCAGAAGCATACATCATTTAGGTTTTGGTCCTTTTCAAAGATAATTGATCAATTGAATTCCATTTCAAAAAAGCCTCATTTGCCTGGATGGTTTAACTGAATCTTTAGCCTGATTCAGAAAGTTGGATCAGTTTTGTGGATTTGGTTGAACCACCTTTAGTCTCTGAACTGAACATTAGCACAGTGCTAATTGTTCCCAGTATGAATATAAACAGGGAAGTTGAATACTCTTGCCAAATTTTGATTTTTTTTTTAAAAAAAAAAGGATGATAGGTTAGATTGGGACTAATTCTTTGGGTCAGTGATTAAGGCTAACACAAGTCTGGTGAAAACCAATAGTAGAAATCAGCAGTTTAATAGATAGATCTTGGGTTGGGGACAAGTTGATGAAGGAGCCAATTGTTCAAGTGATGTATTTGTTTGTCTTTGACCCTCCCAATGGTTTATGATCTAGAGTACTCAGCAACCCAAAAGCCAAAAGGAAGGGATACTGGGACAGAGGTGAAATTCAGCAGGTTCTAGCCTATTTGCTAGAACTGGTAATAAATTTTCTAAGCAGTTTGGAGAACCAGTTGTTAGAAGAAATCTCCTTTTGTTTTTTTTTTCCACTTTACAGGGTTAATCCTGTAAGGAAGGCAGGGAAAAACATTCTGTTGTTGTTTCTAGCCTAATATTTATTGCTCTGCTGACAGAAGCCACCCACCCAGTCACATGACTCCTCCAGCCACACCCGCCTCACCCACCAAGCCATGCCCACAGAACTGGTAGTAAAAAAACTTGAATTCCACCACTGTACTGGGGTATATATTCCTTTCCCACAGGTTGCCTGATCTTATCTATGGCAGGCAGCTTGAAAAAAGGGAAAAAAATCTGATTTTCTCTTGACTAGTAGTGGATACTTTCAATTAACAAAACAAACAAACCCTCAGATCCCTTCTACCATTATCTATTTCATGCAACAGATCATCCAAGTGCCACATTTGTGTCATGAAGAAAGACATCATATTATCTTGTGAACAGAATAGAACAGAATAACAGAGTGGGAAGGGACTTTGGAGGTCTTCTAGTCCAACCCTATACCATTCCAAACAAATGGTTGACCAAACTCTTCTTAAACACTTCCAGTGGATGGAGCCCCCACCCACAATTTTTCAAAGCAAGCCATTCGATTGATTAATTGTGCTGTGATGGCTCATCTAACTTTCATCCCATGGACTGTGTAAATGAGTCTTTATGAAAGACCACCTCTCGGGTGTCTGGCTGAGATTACTTCTTTTCACATCTGTGTCACAACCAATGGGATCTTTCCATCGTTGCCAGTAGAATGCAAATCACAGTTTAATTCTGATTTGTGATGTTAGCATGTCTGTGCATACTCTAGCAAAATATAATAATTCAAACTTTTCATGTAATTAGAAGGGATTTATGGTATCATAGAGCAGGTATTTTTGCTATGCCTAGCAGTTGCTGCTACCTTACCGATCTAAGTGATTCTTTTAATATAGAGGAGCAAGTTTGAAACAGATGGCTCTTTCCAGTTAGAAAAATCCTTCTTTGTTTGAGGCTCATTGAACAAGTATCACCCAAAAGTCTACCATGCTAATTACAGTCTACCATGCTAATGTTAAACTTCACTACAAAATGTTGTGATGTGGTTATTATCTGCCTGAGGTTAAAAAAAAAATAGTCCTTTGGATACTTGAAAGAGCTTTTCCACTTTCAAGGTCTTATTAATCCCTTTCATAGAAAGGATTTTTTTGGCAACAGGCATCCCCTGCAGACATTCCTTGAATCAACCACGTGAACAGGAAGAAGGTCTGTGCCAGCTGGCAGTTTCCTAAATGTTGTAGTTCCAGGAATCCTCGGCCTTTGTGTCCTGGGCATGGGGGATTTTTTCTGCAGTGATCAAGCCCTCTGAATGTGTGCAGGCACTCGTGAACTGGAACTTGATTGTGAAAACTCTACATTTATTTGGCAGCAATTGCTATTGTCGACGTTTTCTCTGGTGACAATGGAAAGTGACACAGGATGCCAGATACTAGATGTAAACCCAGCATGTAATTCTACTGTCTTGCTCACCTAGATAGGAGAAAGAAACAAATGAAAATCTTAGGTGCGCCTTGCAAGATAATCATAGCGCTCTTACCGTTCTCCCTTTATTTACAAGTTTTCCGGGTGACAGATGTTTTTATGCAGTTAGATATTTGCAGTTAGTTGAATATGCTGGAAGGGACTCTGAGTACAATCACGCTCATAGAAATAATCAGTTTTTGCCATATCACCTAGCCCAGCTAGACTGCAATATAGTTGGAAGGAAATATATATGCATTCTTTTTTTTTTCAGTAAACATTTCTATTAAGCTTCTTTACTGAAGAGGACTTTTTTTTTAATTCTGGTTTTTCCAATATATTAAGCCAGAGGAAGAAGTGAACGCTGTTCTAGGAATTTATTTATTTATTTATTGTCTTTGAAAAATGTTTCAATGAATTTTGTGGACCATACTTCTGATTAACAATTCACTAGAGTGGGCAGAGTTTGGGATTTTAAGTGATTTAGCATGTGGAATATAAAGATAGGCCCTGCCTGCAACTCCTTAAACCAGTCCCTTCACATAAGATTGCATGGCAACTGGAGGATGGAAACATCATCGGCACCTGCATGATTGTGGAAGAAGATGCAGCTGTGTTAAAGAGTCTCCTACATCAGGGGTCTCAAACTCACAACCCACGGACCAGATGCGTCATGTGCTGGCCACGCCCACCCCTGGTTTAGCAAAGGGGAAGAAAGTCCTGATACATCACATGATGATAACATGATGTCGCAAGTTTGACACCCGTGTCCTATATGCTCTTTTTGTAATTGAATCCAAAGCACTACATGGTCTTATCAGGCACTAGATTGAAATAAGTTTATAGACACTTCCTTAGGAATAAGTCCATTTCATAAATCATTGATGTCTGAGTGACATGGGCTGAGTTACATCTGATGGGTTGAATTTGCCACCAAGGAGTGCTGCAGGACTCATACACTCTTTACCACAATATTAAGACAACCCATATTGTTGTTGTTACCCTGCTGTCCAGGGAGACTAAAGCTGGATCAAGGAGCTCAAACAGGAGAGAGTGGTACTCTTTATGGGGAAATAGGAGAAAAAAACTTGTGTAAACATTTCAGTGTATGTGGAGAAACAGTCTTCAGAAGCTGGCAACCGTTCCAATTGGCACAATGTCTGTTCTCTCCTGTTCTTTCATTGGAATGGCCATCTAACTAAGGGACTTACTTCAACAGAATAAAGACTCTGTGTGACAGAAGTGTAAGTTACTGTTCCTTTTTACAGAATTAAGTATTATGCCTACTGTTTTCTTGCTGCTTAAGTTCTATTCCTTGGTAGGTGAAATAGAAAGTCCTGACATCTCTTTGTGGTCTTCTCTTCTTGTGCATCATCAAAGCTGGAGTAGATGACATAACACACTGAAAGAAAGAATTGTCTCTGAAGCTTGAAGCTGTGGAAACAGGAAAATGTTAGCAAGAGTTCCTAGCCAAGATAGGAACTTTCACTCACTCACATCTTTGTAAGTCCCAAACGGGGAGAAGCCATCTCTTTTAGTATTCTATGAAAGCTCTCAAGACCGAAAGCACTTCTGGAGAAAGATGTAATTTTTTGTGACACTGAATACAATTCATTTTTTACCATAAAATGACTGCATAGGCATGACCTCCAGGTGTATGGACTGAAAAAAATAACCCTGATTCAGTCTTTTTAGAACTGATCTTAGAAATGGTAGCTGAAGCAATTCACATAGGTAGGGTACATCTCCAGCCTATTAGGCTTCCCCAGATGGGATCTGGCCCAGATAATAACTAGGGACATTTCCTCACTTCCAGCCAGTCACAGGACTCAATATCCCCAATATCTTGTCTTTGAAAGACAAGAACCTTACTAGCAATGTGTTTGTTTTGATGAGAGAAGTCTCATTCTCATGCAAGACGAAATATGGTTCTTCCACAAGGTTGACATTTGTTTGTTTATTTCATGCCTTTATTATTTTTACAAATAACTCAACGCAGCAAAACATACCTAATATTCCTCATCCTATTTTCCCCTCAATGACAACCCTATGAGAAAGAGTGACTGGTCCAAGGTCACACAGCTGGCTTTCACAGCTAAGGTGGGATTTGAACTCTTTCTGTTTTTAGCCTGGTGTCTTAACTGCTAGACCACCCTGGTTCTCTATTTTCTTATTGCTGAAGATCCTAGCATGGATTTGCTGTGCAAGAAGTGACCGACAACTTTGAGGAATCCTTCCAGAGTGATGCTTCCCCAACAGTGTGATAGAGCGGGAAGGATGTATTTCTTCTCCATTGCACATCTTTACCTGGCACTCCTGGTAAGTTAGGAATTCTCAAGTTCATCTCGTCCATCTGCTGAAGTCGCAGGTGGAAGAGTTATTTACCCTGACTGCCAAAGAATGGCAGCTACTAATCAGAATAGAGCTGGAAGGGATCTTGAAGGTCTTCTAGTCCAGCCCCCTACACAAGCAGGATATGGTATACCATTTCAAACAAGGGACTGTCAATTCCCTTCTTAAAAATCTGAGGTGATGAAGCACCCACAACTTCTAAAGGCAAATTGTTCCCCACTGATTAATTATCCTCATTGTTAGAAAGTTTCTCCTTAATTCCAGGTTGCTTCTCTCCTTGATTAGTTTCCATCCATTGTTTCTTGTCTTTCCTTCTGGTGCTTTGGAAAATAAATTGATCCCCTCCTCTCTGTGGCAGTCTCTCAAATACTGGAATACTACTATCATGTCCCACTTAGTCCTTTCCTGTGAGGCAGAAGGGAAAGGAAAACTAATCACATATTCATATATTCACATATATTAGTAGATAAGAGGAGAATCTATATCAAGAAACACTTATATCAAGAAATACTTAAGTCAATATTAATGTCTAAAGAAAAGGGAAGTCTGCATGGAGCCAACTGTAACTAGAACAAAATATACTCGCCTACGCTTAACTTGAGAAATATTTCCTTTAAGGACAAGGTCACTGAAAGTAACAGATGTTGTAAGAAGGTGAAAGATATAGAAGGAAAACTTCCTTTTTTTCATATATGTATGGGCTTTTGGCCAAGGGAGGCTGAAAGTATAAAATACTAACTTGCGTGTCAACAACTCACTCAGTCTTTTGCATGTGAATGCACTGGGTCATGGGTATACCCAATAAAGTAATCTTGTTTTCTCCATCTCCTTGTGGTGTTGCTTTGCTGAACAAATTTCTGCAACACCTGTAGACTAGCCAAACCCAACTCCTGCAACAGTTCTACTAGACTTGAGAAAGGAAGAATGGGCTCACTTGGACTATGCCGGTTGTAGCTCTGATGCTTTGCCCTTGAGAAGAGGCAGCCATGTTTCAGGGGTCCTTGGTGTTCTCTCAGCTGGGTTGCTTTCTTGGAGACATTTCATTACCCAAACTAGATAACATCATCCATTCTAACATCATTTCTGAGCTACAAATATTCTCCTTTATTGGTATAATGTTTCAAAACAAAATGGTTTGCCTAGTGATCGAGACTGAATCCTCCTTCCACTGTTCCAACTCAGAAGCTCCCAAGCATGTTTGAGAACCTCTGTTCATTATTCTTGTGATGGTGATTCAGATACAGAGTCTGAATCATTGCCAATACAACTGCTCCTCTGTCTCCTCACACTGGCATGCTGATGGAGAGCACTGCTTCTCTCCTAAAGAAAGGTAACAGTAGCAGCTGCCATTTTGGGTGGGGCAGAAAGTCCTGAGGCATGGTGAAAAGTATGCTGTGAGGTAGCAGTTTCCAGAATTTTCATCCCATCTTGAAGACTGAAGGAAGCACACTAGCAGGGCTATGCAAGTGAATCCTGAAAAACCGAAGTCAGATGGTTGGAGCTAATCCCAAGGAACAGGGATTTCTATTTGACAACTTCTTTCTGGATACAGTTCAAAATGTTGACTATAGCCAACAGTGCTGAAATTGACGTGGCACATGTAGACCTGAAAGACTCCCATTTCCTTCTTTGTGATAAGCCTCAAGAGGTCCTTCCTTCCTTCCTTCCTTCCTTCCTTCTTTGTATGTGAGGCACATAAGACAGGCACTCATAATCGAGGAGTTTTTTTTTGTAGGACCATCATCATTTATTTATTTTTTAAAAAACAGACATACATACATACACAAACACAACATAAAATCATCTTTCGATGCAAATATCTAACTTTTAACCCTACTGGGTTTTCTGTATGTACATAATCGAGGACTTTCATAGTGGCTGTTTCTAAGCTCTATAACTCTCTTTTCACAAAAAACCATTGACAGGCTTCTAAAGAAATAAATAGACAAAATTATTTAAGCCTATCAAGTGCATTCATCTGTCAATGCATGATTTCATTCTTTAAACTGGCCACTGCCTATTAACAATTATTCTAGTCTAATATCATTTATAAATACTTCAGATTATTACTGCTTTTAGTGCTTTTATAGCATTTATTCTCATCTGCTTATGTTTGCTCCATCTGCTTTTATGCTAACATTTTAATTGTAGATGTGTTTGTTTGTGAATTGTGAATGATTTTAACTTTTGATTGTCATTGTAAATCAATAGATTAGGTAGTATGTAAGTGGGGAAATGGGCAAGGATCTACTTCCTCATAATATAGATTGGTTGACCATGAATGTGATGGAACCAGTTAGCCTTTTCCCAATGTGATGTATGTAATATTGTTTCTTGGGGTTGCTTTATCTTTTAAATTTTTTTCATATTGCTGTCTCTAAAGTCCAAGGTATAAGCCCCTAGAATTCCTCTGATTGATTGATTGATTGATTGATTGAGATATAGAGAGAGATAGAAAGAAACACCCAATAGCATGCAAGTAGCATGCATCAACTTGAATGTACAACATATGCACACATACATGACATATGCATACCAAACCAGAAAGAGGTGACATCTGTGGGTGCCAAAAACCCAAAGTAACCTGAGGACAAAACAAAGAGAGAGTTAAATAAAAGCAAATTGAATAAAAGCAGGATGTAAATTAATTGAGGCATGTAAGAAAATAAGAAATGGAGCTGGAGGGAATCATTTTGCAAGTTTAGTTTTAGAAGTTACATGATTACAATTAGGGCAAAAATTACCATTAGTCCCTTTTATCCGACCTAGGGCTTCCTGCTGTTTGAGCTTTCTTTAAAGAGACAGTGATGCTGCATGATGCTATTTAATATCAATAACCCCTAGAACTGACAGCCTCTTTGTTCTTCCATTTCAAAGGTATGGAGTCTTTATCTTTGCCTTCCCCAATATGTTGCTGTCCAGACAGGTTGACTTTTAACTCTTCCATTCCCCCAGACATTATGGTTGGCAAACTGGCTCGGTCTTATAAGAATTTCAGTCCTTCTAGGTCAAGGAAGACTATTGTATATCCATAGTGATATTTTAACCTCAATTGCTTAGGACAAATCGCAAGGAATTCTTTGAAGCCTTCCAGTTCACAACAGGCTATGGCTATCTCATTAATACCAATTGTGACCAGGAAGACTTCAAAGGAATAAGCTAATATGGCAGGAAAGAGGTATGAAGTCAAGAAGCTGCAACAGGATGCAACTATAGAAAAGATCATTATAGAAATCTGATGGCATCAAGAAAGACTTTGAAGCCAGAGAAGAGTTCAGTGGTCTTAAAAGACATTCCAGAGCTCATTTAGACTGAAAGTCTTGATTCCTTGAACTAAAGTGTAAGTGTTTTTGAAGTTGGGTATCCATGGCAAATCTAAAACAGCTTTATTAACATCAAAGCACACAGCGCACATTTCCTTCCACTTGGCAGGAAGCTATAATATTTGGCACCTGAGAAATGGCATTCATTTCCTAAACTCATAAGCAACTGCAGATATGATTGGCAGGAGAGCTAGGGAAATATTTAAAAGGAAGATGAGAAGTGAGAGACTTTAGTTCATTTTTGTAATAAAAGCTTCCCAAAGTCACCAATTGCTTCACTGACAGGACATAAAGAATTTGAAGGAAAATGAATGTGAAGAAAAACAAAACTGGTGGACTTGGCCATCCATTGTGGTAAATTATTTACACAGAAGTAATAACGTTAAAATGAGGACAGCTCCTTTTATTTGTTCCAGGGAGTCCATCATATCCTTCTTTAATTTCTTGATCCAGCTCCTCCATATCTAGCACATGCTTCCTGCTCACTTGTTTTTCCATGGTTTAGTTTTATACTCCCTACCCAGTCAGGAGGAAAACAACTTATTACACTTCCCAAGTGTACACCATGCCATGTGAGAGATGGGGAAAAATCATTTAAAAATGTGTGTGATCCCAATTCTTCATTCATCTCCCTCTCTGAGAGAGATGGGAGGTTAAGAAATATGAAATATAAAGAAATAAAATAAATTGTATAGCTTTAAATCTACAGTATAAAGCTGCTTGGTCCCAGAGTTCAATTTAACTGCTTTTGCATATACCTGTTTGATCGTTCCATTTTTGGCTGCTGATTTTATTTCCTTTTATCAACATTTCACTGTACATAGTTCATTCCAACTGAAAACAATATTTTTAACTCAGGATTGAACTGAGCTCTGTTGTTTTCTTCCCGACGTTTCATTACCCAACTAAATAACGTCTTCAGTGCTAGGTCATCAGTTGGGTAATGAAACATTTACAAGAAAACAAAACCAAGCTCAGACAGCACCAGAGAACCCATAGTACTGTTTATAAGAGCACAGAAGAGCTCCTGTAGAAAAGACATCTGGCTTGTTTATTTGTTTTGGGGGTTTTTTTTAGGTTGGTAATTTAAGCTCATCATTATATAGCTGGTCTGTACCAGTTCTTTGGAGATTAAGCATTTTATCACCTGATGATTAAAGGAGTCATTGCTTGGCAATTAGCACTTCCAGTTTAAGTGTGAGATATTTAATTTCATTTGCAGACAGGACCATTCATTAGTTGGGCAGCATATAGCTGGATGGGCGCATTATTGGGAAGCGATAGTGAATGGGAAAACTGCTGCTGCACACACATGCACACCCACACAAAACTGCAAAATAAGGACCTAATTTTGCAGACTTGGGAGCCAAGAAAGCAAAACCATAATTATTATTTTTTGTTTGTTCCTCTGATATAGGCTGGCACTTTGGTTTTGGAACAGAAATAAAGAATATCCAGTCTCCAATGTCAAGTCCTATTTTAACTGATTTCAGTCAAAGTTTGGCTTACCAGTTGTTAATCAGAAATTCAAGTCAAAGACTCTGAGCTAAATTGCTGCTATTCATTGAACTCATATTAGTCCCAATATTAGATTAGATTATGTTTTGTTACTCCCAAAAAAAGAGAATATCAGTAGCTCATGGTTGAATTGTGGGATCCTTGGTGCACTAAGCTTGGTTGTTTGTTAGCTGACATTTCATTACTTGCCTAGGTAGCCACTTCAGTACTGTTGAGTTTGGCATTTGTTCCTGTTTATATACAGTAGCTTGCTCTGCAAATGTTGTTGGGGCCGTGGTTTTCTTCTTGGTAAACCCTGATTAGGTTATTGTCTTCTGCTTCCTTAATCAGTGAATTTTCATTATGTCTTCTGACTGCTAGTTGGTGCTCTGATAGTCATCTGCCAGTCTGTCCTATATATTGGCTGTTACAGTCCTTTCATTGTATGTAGTAGATGACTCCTACTTTTAATTGCTGGGCCACTTGGTCTTTTGGCTTGCTTAAGATGTTTTGGAGGGAAGGAGAGGGGAAGGCAGAGGAGGGGAGGGAAAAAGGAAGCAAAGGGAAGGGAAGGGAAGGGAAGGAAGGGAAAGGCAAGGAAAGGAAAGGAAAGGAAAGGAAAAGCTTTCAACTGCAAGCCAAGAATTCATTGTTTCTGAGGAAAATACAGTTACTTCAGTCAGAACTTATTGTATTATTTTCAAGCATTTTCATGTATTTTCAAGATAATATTAAATATAAGGTTTATTGAAATTGGTTAAATTGTATCAATTTCATCATTTTAAAAAAAAAACCTATATACTATTTTGCTGATTATAATAAGCTAAAGAAAGCCCAACTAGCTGTTTTGAGAAAGTTTCCAAAGCTCTAAATTTGGTGCCATGAGATGGGGAGAGTGAGTTTGTGTCTGAATAAGGTAAGAGGAACAATGTACAGCTAGCCCACAACTATCCCTTTGTTTAAGTACAGTTTGAAGTTACTATGGCTGTGAAAATAGTTATGACAGGTTCTCTCATCACAATTACAACATCCCTGCAGTCACATCAGATTTCGGGCACTTGGCAACTGGCATGAAGTTATAATGGTTGTAAGAGCCCAGGATAAGAGGACTGCCAATTGTGTAGCACAATTGGGTACGATTCACTTAATGGTTGCATTACTTAGTGATGGAAGTTCCAGTCCCAATGCTGGTTGTAAATTTAAGATTAGGAGCCATGGTGGCACAAGTGGTTAGAAGGCAGTATTTGCAGGCTAATTCTGCCAACTGCCAGCACTTTGATTCTGACTGGCTCAATTTCAATTTCAATTTCAAATGTATTGGTCACATACACAGTCATACATGGTACAATATGCAGTTAAATGCTTACGTAACCACAGGTAAGTTAAGGTAGGAAGGGAGGGTGGGGGTTAGAAAAATAGTTAAGGGTAGTTGGGAAGGTGGGAGTT